>JAHDVE020011512.1:0-298390 GCA_022606495.2 Halesus radiatus | reverse complement strand
TGATTTTCAAATATGAGGCGGTATCTAAAAAAAAAAACTATTCATGACTTCTTTTGTACCAGCCTGTGAGAAAAAGCAATTAGTGTGGCCCGAGGCTGGCTTTGTGGTAGAATGAATTTTAAATAACGCACACGTTGTCGCCCTCTCCCAGTGACGTCACACATCCGCCCCTACACCGTACTTATATAACCATACAATTACGAAGCAGCTTGTTTGATGCACTCATTTCAAATACACACTAGTGCACTCGGGATGTTTCAAACTACTTTCATATGACAAATAGTTTTACTGCACGACTTTGTTTGCCATTTGAAATTTGTAAATTCATATTTCGCTTATATTTCACTTTAAAACGACGAAAAAATAATGTCTCAAGAAGAAACAAATAAAATCTTCACGGTCTTAGTATAATATTTCAACGCATTTTTGTACATTTATTTTAACAATTTAAAAATAATAATAAGGAACTAGAATCCAGTTTTTTATTTATTGTTCTTATTTTTTTATATCGATAATGACATTCAAACTTAAATTACAATATGTTTCGTTTTTTTGTAAAGTTAGTTTTCATGGTTAAAATAATTTTCAAAGTTTCCGGTCGGTCGGTTTTGATCAGTTTGGAGGTTAGAAAGTCAAATGTCAAAACAAGGGTGAGCTTTACCGTACAGAATTATATATTGTATTCATGGTAAACCATAAATAAACATTAGAAATAAAATGATGTACCTTTTGTGAAACTTTAACTCATGGAATAATAATAGTATTGACCATTAATTTTATCATTATATCCGTATTGATAATTGATTAGATCATGGATACTCTAATTTATTTCATGAATAATAGTTGTTTATATTCAACAACAATTATAGAGCTTAAAGTCACCCAAATTAAGTTTAAATTTTGCCATAACTAAAAAAAAAAATATTTAAAATACAAAACAAGATCGAAAAATAATATTTTTCATACTAATCCAAAAACAAAATGTTCACGTGACGTCAGATGTTGCAAATGCAATGGTACAAATAACGCGGTGTTTTGATGAGCTGATTTTTTATTCACTTTTAAATAACGATTTATAAATTTCTACTTATAATTATATATAAGCAAAGTTATATATTCAGAATCGGCGTTTGCTGATCTATATGAATATATATTCAGAATCGGCGTTTGCTGTTCTAAATTAATATATATTCTTAAAGCCATTATATTTTTCACTGCAGTTCCTTATTGACAAAAATATGGAGTCATTTTAACTAAATGTTATTATCAGTTAAAGACTAATCACATTTTTATATGGAGAGATTAAATATTTGTCATTTTGATATAATCACACTATAATCAATTTTCACAAAATGCAATTTTTTTTTGTTTACGAAAGTTTCAAACATGTGTGTTATTTTATAAAACATCTTTATATAAAAGATTAAAAAAATGGCAACATGTTTGTAGTTAACGGTACTAATTAAAAAAAATACATATACCTTAAGGCTATATATAACTTTTTCAGAACAATATTAGCGATAGCATAAATATCAAGAAAATTAACGAAAAGAAAAGTTTTCTATTACTAACCTAAAAAGGTTTATTCTCTTATAAAGCCGACAAATTATAATCTTTAGGTTAATTGCCAACTTGTGTTCTCCGCAGACTGGACTAACAAGAGTGATGAATATAGAAAATTGGGGCATTTACCCCCGTAGCACGATCCCTCCCTGCAAGCTCTCGTCGGCAACTGAGTTGGCACGGAGAACTAGCGCGATCAGTGCATTCGTTAGAGATATACACCACAAAATGCCTATAGATACATCAAAGTCTTCCAGAATAAATAAACGTAAAAGGGTGTCTATATTTTATTTCGCTAGATTTCGTTTGACAGATATGGCCGCTTTAAATAAACATTTTTTTGCTGAAGAGAATAGATAATAAAGCCAATCTATAAAGCTTACTTGGTAGAGATATACTCACAAATACGTGGAATTAATATAAAACGGGTTAATTTTATTTTCATTTTCATCATTTTTTTCTGATTAGTAATGTAGGTGTAGCTAACTAACTAACCATCACGCCGTTTCTCCACAGGGGTAGGCAGATAATACGGACCGCCAAACATCTCGATCTTGGCGTACACTCCTTGCTTCATTAACGTTCATACATCGTTTCATTTTCTTCTCGTCGTCCTCGGCTTCTTTTTCCATTCACATTATATTTTCCTTTCACTCCTTTCTTAGTTAATTCGCTCTACATGTCTAAACTAGTGGTGGCTCGAAGCGGCTCGATTTAGTGAGCCTGATCACTAAATCAGCTCTCTGTAAAGACAATCCACATGAAATCTGGACGAAAAAAGTATCGTGTATGAACATCTTTAGGAGGGCCAAGGGAGCGAGGGAGAGGGCATGGTGCGGGGGGACGCAAACCGTCGTTCAATCGAGCCGAATCGCCCAACCGGTACACTGCAAAGAGCTGATTTCGTGATCCGGCTCACTAAACCGAGCCGTTTCGCCCACCACTAGTCTAAACCATCTAAGTGTCCCTTTTTTAATCTTACTCATTACGCTTACATTCTCATCAGCCTTGCATTCTTTATGAATATCTTCATTTTTCACACGATTATACATGGCTTGGTAAAAAAAAAACTGAGTAAATTCTCTTTCTCGATGCCTGTACCATGAAAATGAGGTCCCAGATGATAGCAGGTTTTTGTTTTTTAGCCTTGATCCTAGGAATTCGGCTGCATCTTTTGAGAGACCTAAGTCTTTTACTGGGTCGTTGAGCTCACTCTGAGAAAAAAGTTGAGAAAAATCTGAGCTCGATTCGTCCTGAGAAGCTAATTTGTCTGAATCCTTTGACTCACTCAGGATGTCATTTAAATTAGAAGGTGACTATGGAACTGGTATTTCAGAACCATGGGATACTGGATGAATAATTAAGTTAAGGTTATGGTAATATTACTCACTATCAACTTTTAACCTGTTTCTACACGATCGTGCGACCTCCCCCATAACGCTTAAATGACTTTACAAACCTCCCCCTATCACTACTTTCTTCACCCATTAACTTTATTTATTTATTTCAAGTTAATTAAGTTCAGCTATAAATGATAGAATTAACTTGAGAAGTCTACGTTTTTTTAATTAAAAAATAAAAAATAAAATTTTAAGTTACCTATGTATTTTATGATAAATATTACAAAAAGTTGAGTGTAACAAAAAAAAATGATGTGATGGGAGGTTATTAGTATTTTTTTCGTGAAAAAATCCAACAAAATCTTTCAAGAATTATCAGAGGCAATTCAATTAGAAGAAATTATAAACATAATCTACACATATATATGTGTGTTTAAGGATTGTATTAGGCAATAGGTTTTTCTGAAATAACTATATACTATTTTAAAATAAACAAAAAAAAAGAGAAAAAAATTCTTCCCTTCGTAACCACACTGTTATCACGTACGTCGTCAGCGCAAACACCTCTCTACCTTTATGTGCCCTTGAAAATCGGCAAAGGATGTTTATACGTAGCGCAGACATTAGACACTGTACCATGAACACTGTAAACTATACGCGGTACGTTGTCAACGAATAATGGTCATACTCGAATGTGCCACATCGTGTCTGCGCGTATTTCATCTGAGAGACGTGTGCCGTGTGCCGTGTGCCGTGTGCCGTGTGCCATTCCAAAAATTAGACGGATTTTCAGCTGACATTTGAAAGACGTACTCCGAAACAAAGCAGAAATTTGAAACACAACGCCATCGTGAGTTTGTCTGTTTAAATGTAAGCGTATTATTATTTTAACAGACATAATTAAATGTCGTCAACTTTCAAGAACCTGCGAATCATTATTTACTGTAGTGTGAAATATGATAACGTATCATATTTATAGAGCAAATTAAGATTGTTGTTATATTCCCAGCCCTTGCTATAAATCAAGCGCCATTAACGTCAACCCTTCATAATGTTATAATCCCTGCCATTGGCTTAAATCAAGCGTAAATTCTTTGTGCATTTCGGCGTTTTCAAATAAATGCATTATTTTAGAAAACCAATTAAGTAAACTCATTATCGATTTGTTACGCAAGCCATTGAGCTTAACTCTATGAAATTTCCCACAATCCGGGATACTAGAATACTATATGAACGGGAACAAGCCGTTCCTCTCAGTTCTCATTTTAACATCTCGAAGTACAGTCTTCACGTTATTGTCATTGTCTATTTTCTATTGTACTTATAAGTTAATTAATCAAATATTATAAGTCTTCTATAAATAAATATATATCGTATAAAATATATAAGTTGTTATTCTACGGAACTTCCACCTTCTACTACTACTACCTCAACACATAACTATCTACAACCATCTGCAGATCTTCAATACATTACATCTGCAGATATATTCAGACACACACACTACTACCCATACGAAGAGATCTTGATCATTACTCGCCGCGCAAGAGTTGAATAATTATTTACTGCGTCCTCAACCGAGGGTCGTAGCAAATTGGTGTCAGAAGCGGGATAGCAGATTGATTACATTCTTCATCAAAAAGGAACTTCTGTGACGACGGAAGACTCCATCTTCATCAGGACAACGACGACAAGTCTGGCGGATATTCTCCTCGGAGAAATCTTTCCTCGGAAAGCAGGGACGGCTCAACCTGAAGTCAACCTCACAACATCGACGTAACCTGGAGAAGAGAAGAAACCGGCAACAACGTAGATCGCGGGAAGCCTCGAGCGACAAACAACATCTACGGTGAACTTCAGTTCTTCAAGCAGCCAAGGATCCAATCGTGTCAACTCCGACGACGAACATCAAGAACTTCACTTCACTTCACTGCAGTATGAATTGGCAACTCGTCCTTCTTCTACTGTGAGTACATAAAAATTTTTTGTCCAATAGAATTTTTATCCTATTCTTTCCCAATCCTTTCAACTTTGACAATTAGTGTATTTTCTTCACACTATATACACCGTGAACCGTGTATTAGTGAATATCTAAATTTCTAAATTTATTTACTTTTAAAGTAAATACTTTTATTCTTTTACAACGCGTAATAATAAATTTAACAATTTCAAATATTACATTTTATTAAAATTCATTCAATAAATCCTCGTAAAATTAAAATTCATTCAATTAATTCGCGTAAAGTTAAAAATTCATTTAATAAATTCGCGTAAAATTAAAAATTAATTCAATTAATTCGCGTAAAGTTAAAAAATTCATTAAATTAATTCTCGTAAAATTAAATTTCATTTTCTTTAATAAAAAATACTAAAAATCATTTCAAAATGAATGGCACACCAACTACTTCTTCCTCGTACGAAACAATTTTACCATTACCTATTTTATTTAAATTTATTAAACCTTACGATGGAAATAGAGATAAACTCTGTGCATTTTTAACTAATTGTGATAGAGCTGTGGCGCTAGCTGCACCTAATCAACAAAATACCTTACTGTTATTCATCTTAACTTCATTGGAAGGCCAAGCAGAAGTTATCTGTGCCAACCATCTTACCAATAGTTGGTCTGATTTAAAAGATCTCTTGAAAAGATCATTTGGTGAGCGTAAACATTATGCACACTTAGTACTTGAGTTACAAAATTGTAAACAATTTCACAACGAAAGCGTATCTCAATATATTTTACGAATTGAAAATTGCATTAAAAACCTTCTAGTATCAATTAACCAAAATAATAAAGATCCTTTAGAAATGTTAGGCAGAACAGCCAGCATACAAGAACTTGGTATGCAAACATTTATGTACGGAACAAACCCGTCTATCGCAACGATATTGCGATCGCGTAATCCGAAAGACCTTAACGAAGCTTTCACAATTTCCTTAGAAGAAGAAAGAATAAATGAACTCTTGAATTCTTCTAAAAACAGTCATAATAATATAAAAACATGTACGATATGTGGAAAATCGGGACATAATAATTATAACTGTTTTAAAAATAAAAATCATAATAATAACTCTAACTTCGATAAACGAAAAGTTATGTTCGTAAAAAATAATAATTTTAACAAATCTTATAACCCAAATTCGGGACCAAGTTATAATAATAACTATAATAAAACATTTAGTCCAAATTCGGGACAAAATTATAATAATAAAATGTGCAGGTATTGTAAAAAACCTGGTCACTTAATAGAGGATTGCAGAATATTAAAATTAAAAAATGAAAATCCAAATCCTAACATCTCTGCAAATCCCAATTCGTCTTCCCTACCAAGGAAAAATGATTCTAAAATAAATCATTTAAACTCCAGATCTGCAGTAGATCCGCGAGCCGATCTATTGTAAGTCACGAGCTAGGCTCAGGAGTATTCAAACGTTCCATATTAACATCTAATAAAATTAAAAATGAAAAAATTAATAAAATTATTAATTATTCGCCATCTCAATCTGATACGTTGCGTCATGTGATTTTTCAAATACCTTCAAATGGTACTATTATTAAAAGACATTTTCTTGTCGACACAGGAGCAGCCGTATCCCTCATCAAGACTCACTGTCTTGGCGAAGGTACTTCCGTAAATTCGGGCAAAATTATAGAGATAAATGGCATAAGTAGATCGAAAACTTCGATTGAATCTAATGGAATTGTTTTAATTAAATTAAGTTTCTGTTATGAAACTATTATTCATGAATTCCACGTGATGGATAGTGAATTTTTAAACCTTGGATACGATGGAATTTTGGGAAACGACTTTTTTGAAAGCAAAAATGCTAAAATCGACTATAAAAATAATGTACTACGAATAAACGATTCTAGTATAAAATTACATATTTCTGATCCTAATGAGCATTTGACTCCTATATATACCTTATCTCCTAGATCAGAAACTCTTATACAAGTTGATATTTTAAACCCTGAAATTAAAGAAGGGATAATTGATGTAAAAATACCTATCGAAGGTGTATATTTAGCTAATGCTATAACTGAAGTAAATGCGAATAATAAATCGTATTGTACTATATTAAATTCAACAGACGAATATGTTGATATAAATTATATGAAAATCTATTTAGATCCTATTCCAGAAAATGTTTACCATTTTAATCAAAATTCTAATGATGATGGTAAAAAACGTAAAAAATTAATTCGCGATCAAATTTGTATCGATCATCTAAACTCGGAAGAAATAAACTCTTTATTAGATATTTGTGACGATTATAATTCAATATTTTATCTCGAAGGCGACAAACTTACGGCAACCGATGCTATTAAACATCGAATAATAACAAATACTGAAAGTCCAGTTCATTCAAAAAATTATAGATACCCTGAAATACATAAAGAAGAAGTTAACAAACAAATAGACAAAATGTTACAAGACGGTATTATCCAACCTAGTGTTTCACCATGGTCAGCTCCTATATGGGTTGTACCAAAGAAAAATGATTCCTCAGGAAAACCTAAATGGAGAATAGTCGTAGACTATCGCAAGCTCAATGATGTATCTGCGGGCGACGCTTTTCCTTTACCTCACATTGTCGATATTTTAGATCAATTAGGTCATTGTCGATATTTCACAACACTAGATCTTGTAAGTGGATTTCATCAAATTCCTATGCATGAAGATGATATTCCAAAAACTGCTTTTTCAACTCCCAATGGACATTATGAATATACCCGTATGCCTTTTGGCCTGAAGACGGCTCCAGCGACTTTTCAAAGACTGATGAATAACGCATTAATTGGATTACAAGGATTATATTGTTTCGTTTATTTAGACGACATCGTCATATATGCAAATTCTATAGAAGATCACGCGAAAAACTTACAGCTATATTTCAAAGACTTGCTGACAATAACTTAAAAATTCAACCAGATAAGTGCCATTTCATGAGAAAAGAAGTTACTTATCTAGGTCATTTAATTTCTAACGAAGGTGTTACTCCTAATCCAGATAAAATCAAAGCAGTCTCTGAATTTCCTATTCCCAGGAATCCTAAAGAAATTAAATCATTCTTAGGTTTAGCTGGTTATTACCGAAGATTCATTGAAAACTTCAGTAAAATTACAAAACCCTTAACTAGTCTTTAAAGAAAGACGTAAAATATAATTGGAAAACCGAACAGCAAAATGCTTTCGATACTTTAAAAGAAAAATTAACTTCCTATCCTATCTTACAATACCCTGATTTCACGAAAGAATTCGTTCTAACTACTGACGCCTCAAATTATGCAATAGGTGCAATTTTGAGTCAAGGAAAAATTGGAGAAGATTTACCAATATCTTATGCGTCCAGAACTTTAAATAATGCAGAAGGTAATTACAGTACCTCTGAAAAAGAACTTTTAGCCATTGTTTGGGCTGTTGGACACTTCCGTCCATATATTTTTGGAAGAAAATTTAAAATTTATACTGATCATAGACCACTAAAATGGTTAATGAATGTTACCAATCCCAGTAGCAAACTGTTACGCTGGCGATTAAAATTAGAAGAATACGAATACGAAATTGAATACAAACCAGGTAGAATTAATTCTAATGCCGATTGTTTGTCTCGTATTCCTATAAATATGATAACCGAAGAGGAAAATTCACCCTCTCCAGATATTAACGAACTCTTAAATGAACCATGTTTCGACGAAATAAATGTCGATGATTTAGAAACTTGTCTAAATAATTTATCAACGAATAACTTAGAAATACAAAATAATTTTGATGATAGTACATCACCTCTAGAAGATAATAATACTAATAACGACACTTACGAAAATTATTTAAAATTTTATTCAAATAATAATGAACCAAATATATTTAGTTTTAATGAACTCGATTTATTCTTTATTAATAATATGTCTAAAAATTTGGCATATCCAACTTCAACTGATCTAGATGATCAAAACCCTTTCTGTGCTGAAATATTATTAAACTGTTCAGACACTGATGAACTTTTAGAATCACTAAAAACTTTATATAGTATACATGAATCCAAATCTTTAGATAATAAAAAATCTTACTTTCATTGCTTTACTAAAACTCATTATTTCGACAAAGCAACTCCTAAAGATATTTTCTTAACACTAAAAAACTTGAGGTCTAAACTCATTGAAAAACATGTAACTGAAATTACGTTACCAAACTTTGTAAACCCTTTTGATTCTATTCCTTTTATAAAAATAAAAGAAATCATCCAATATCTTTTTAGAAATTTAAAAATTAAAATCAACATTCACCACAATAAAATTATAAACCCTTCAATTTCACAAATTCCCGTAATTTTAAAGGAATGTCACGATAGCCCTATGGCCGGACATCCAGGTTTCTTCAGAACCTATAGTCGGATCAAAGAAAGATACCGATGGGAAAAAATGAAAGATGATATAGAAAATTATGTTAAAAATTGTATCCACTGTCAGAAAAATAAAACTGATAGACGAGCATACAAAGCTCCAATGGAAATAACGACGACTTCCACGGAAGCTTTCGAAAGAATCGCGGTCGACATAGTCGGACCACTTAGCGAAACTGCTTCATCTAATAAGTACATCGTCACCTTCCAAGACGACCTTACTAAATTCTCTCAAGCCTATGCGGTTAGCTCTACAGAAACAGAAACTGTTGCTGATTGTTTAGTTAAATTCTTTTCTCACTACGGAATACCTAAATCAATCCTCACGGATCAAGGTGTTCAATTCACAAGCCATTTAATGAAACATCTTACAAAACTATTTAAAATAAAACATTTGAAAACAACTGTGTATCACCCACAAACAAATGGAGCATTGGAACGCTCTCATTCTACTTTAAAAGATTACCTTACACATTATATAGATAACGACCAAACAAATTGGGACGACTATATTCCTTTAGCTATGTTTTCATATAATACAAGTACACATTGTACAACTAAATTTACTCCATATGAACTTGTCTTTGGACATAAACCTATCTTGCCAAGCTCTTTGGAAAACCCAGATTCAAATCCAACATATGAAAGTTACCTTAATCAATTAAAATATAAATTCGCTATTACTAGATCACTTGCCCGTGAAAGAATCGGACATGCTAAAGAAACTTCAAAAAAATATTACGATAGAAACGTATCAAATAATACTTATAAAATTAATGACTTAGTTTTAATTAAAAATACTAATAAACCTAAATCTTTAAGTAAAAAACTTACTCCTAATTGGAAAGGACCGTACAAGATTGTACAGGTTCATGATAATCAAAATGTTACTATTAAATTGGAAAATAATTCACTAAAAAGATTCCATGTAAACAGAATTAAGCCATATCGAGCTTTTTCTCCTGTTCCAGGTCCTTCAAGACAATTTTAACTTTTTCACAAGACGTCCAACCAATAACCACTGGAAACGGACTCTTCTTTGATCAAATTGGAAAACTGAAAGTATATAATGACGATTGGAAAGTTATTACTTACCTTAATATCAGTACCTTCCCTAGACAATTGCAAATTTTAGATGATAATTATGCTTTAACTAAAAGCACATGTTCAAAATACTTATCATACGTACCTAACGACAATTGCAAAGATCTTTTAAAACCAGTTTTTAACATTATAAAGAAATGTAAAGTTAAACACGAATCAATAACACACCTTGTTTCCAACCAACGTGCAAAACGCGGTTTAATCGATGGTGTTGGAAAAATATTCAAAGCTGTTTTCGGAACTCTAGATTCCGAAGATGCCCAATATTATGATGATGCGATTGAACGCGTCATGTCAGACGATAAAGAAATTTATAATCTCATGAAAGATCAATTACAAGTCACAAAATCAACTCTTACAAATTTCAATATTACCCTTGCTAAACTTAACTATGACGAATATACTATGAATAAAAATAAATAATTACTTCAAGGAAGATCACGATAAAATGAACATGCAAGAAATTAAAAACATTCTTACTTCACAAACAAACTCTCTATTCGAAACAACGGAATACTTTTATGAACAAATTGATTCTTTAATCAATGCTATTTTATTTTCTAAACAAGGAATTTTACATCCAGATATAATTACTCCTCAACAACTCTATTTCGAACTTAGCTCTAATATTAAAAATTTACCAAGCGGAAAAGAATTCCCTTTATCTTTAAAACTTGAAAATATTCATTCTTTAATCGATGTATCAGATTTAATTGCATATTATATTGATGGTAAACTTATCTTCATAACGAAGTTACCTTTAGTCACATCGCAAGAATATAACCTTTTTCATGTAGTACCTCTACCTGTTCCAAACATTGACATCCCAAATACCTTTTCCTTAATTATTCCTAAGCATAAATACTTAGCTATTACAAAGGACAAATCTTTTATGTGTATCTTGATAATTTTAAGAATAATTGTAAAACTATTACTAATGAAAATTTTATATGTAAGGATCTAGATGTGTTATCCACTTTCTCCGATCCAATATGCGAGACGATTTTATTGTCTGCTTATGTTAATGAAATACCAAATGAATGTTTCAGTAGAATCATTAAAGGCAACATACTTTTATGGCAGCCTATTAGAAATAATAAATGGATTTTTACTTATTCTCATCCTTCTAAAATAACTATCGATTGCAAAGATAGAAACAATATCTTTGATATTAAACTATTCCAAACTGGAATATTAACTTTAAATTCAAGTTGTAGAGCCTATGCAGGACTCACACAATTGATTACTAAAAGTAATATCATTACTGAATATGTTAACCCTGTTTCAACTTTAAATATTGTTGATGACAATTGTTGCAATATGAAAAAATATAATGAAACTCTTAATGAACTTGATCCCATAAATTTAATAAACTTGCAACATGATGACCTAAATTTGGCATCACATAAAATCGATCAATTTAACGATGAATTAAAATCATATAATTCAAAACCTCTTATAGTTAAACATTCATCAATGTTTCAAATTATTATTTGTACATTGTCTACCTTTCTAATTATTTTTGTAATTTACAAACTATTGAAATGTTGTAGATTCTTTAGAATATTGAATTCTTATTTTCCAAATGATGATGATAATAAATGTTGTGTCAGGATTTATAATCAATGCAATAATCCTAGACGATCCACTACAAGGATCCAACCAACGATGACGTTCAGAAATTTGAATGATCACGAAAATGAAGATGTACCTCTTCAAGTTCTATCTTCTAACGAAAATAATTTAAAATATAATTACAGCAACTAAAGCTTAAAAAATCGTTGCTTTCATTTTATGGGGGGAGATATGTTATATTCCCAGCCCTTGCTATAAATCAAGCGCCATTAACGTCAACCCTTCATAATGTTATAATCCCTGCCATTGGCTTAAATCAAGCGTAAATTCTTTGTGCATTTCGGCGTTTTCAAATAAATGCATTATTTTAGAAAACCAATTAAGTAAACTCATTATCGATTTGTTACGCAAGCCATTGAGCTTAACTCTATGAAATTTCCCACAATCCGGGATACTAGAATACTATATAAACGGGAACAAGCCGTTCCTCTCAGTTCACATTTTAACATCTCGAAGTACAGTCTCCACGCTGTCCTTCTTCACTATTGTCATTGTCTATTTTATATTGTACTTATAAGTTAATCAAATATTATAAGTCTTCTATAAATAAATATATATCGTATAAAATATATAAGTTGTTATTCTACGGAACTTCCACCTTCTACTACTACTACCTCAACACATAACTATCTACAACCATCTGCAGATCTTCAATACATTACATCTGCAGATATATTCAGACACACACTACTACCCATACGAAGAGATCTTGATCATTACTCGCCGCGCAAGAGTTGAATAATTATTTACTGCGTCCTCAACCGAGGGTCGTAGCAGCGCCATGACGCATCTTAAAGCAGTTGTTTTCAAGGATTCACATTCGTGTGTAGAGATAAGAATAATTACCGTACTTGCACATATAGTCACTGTGCAATACACGAATGGCATCTGACAAGCTGGTATCTGGACGTTTTGTACCTACTTAAACGCTGGAAGCTGGGAGTCATATGAACTGGGGTATGAGATCATGAACTGGGAGTCAGCTCTTAATATGTGCCGGCTCTTAAATTAGCCATCGTTCAATTGAGTTGTACGAAAATGTTGAGCTTGTACCGTGACTCCTGCTCTTAACAAAATGAGTCACGACCCATTGCTAATTTAAACATTGAATTTACAGGTTTTAGATCCAGTAATTTTGGTATATTCAAGGGAAGCCGAGAAATCTTCTCAACAAAATATATAATACCAATTTACTTACCAATTGTTTTGTCCCCTGTTAGTATTTGATGAATATACTTAGACATGTCTTCATCTGTGTCCATCGCCAATCGGTTTAACATTTTCCCGCAGGTACATTTATCCGCGAGAGAGTCTGACCACATATTTTTCAGTTTTTTACCCGTTTGTTTAACGTTGGTTTGTTGCGAAGATATACTGTGTTGGGACGATCCACTGTTCAAACTCCTTTTATTTGGGGAAGCAGTACTTAGGGTTGTGCCGGGTGACCTAGTACCAACATGAGGCGGATCGCTGCCTTTGTTATTCGGAGAGCTACTGTCCGGTGATGATTCATTGGTTTTGCGTGCCATGCCCCTGGTGGTGACACCTACATAAATATACAAAAACAAATAAGCAAAAATCCATTGAAAGGTTGAATTAAATAATAAGACTCCTTAAAAGTTCATAATTTTGTTTGGTTTACATAATTAATTATATACCTGCTATATTGGCAGTCCTTTGTAGGGGAGATATTGGCTCTGGGTCGCCAGTGTCTATTACTAAATTTTCTTCATTATCACTAGCCGAGTCGGAGAAATAATTAGCCTCAGGTATTTTTCGCTCCTTTGGTTCTAAATGCTTTGCTTCTGGCTCCTTTGCTTCTGGATCCCTTGCTTCTGGAGCCTTTGTTTCTGGAGATTTGGTGTAGTTTTCAGCAAAGGCAATACAAAATTGGCAATAGTCGGAGTTGGAGTGAGCTGCATCAGGCCTGGGTAATTTATAATTACCGATGAATTTGGTTATTATGAAATTTGATTATAACGAAATTTGGTTATAAAGAAAATCAGTTATAAAGAAATTCGGTTATAATGAAGCTCATTAAAAGCATCACTTGTTTTGTTGAGTGGTGTATATCGTATTGTGAAATTTTTGTGTACAGTGCCAGGGAACATTTCTCCCTCTTCCTGTGTCAACTGTGGTTAGAGGTGCATAAATGTGGAGATAATCTTGTTGGGTAGTGTAAATAAATAGATAATCTCTAGAAGTTTAATATGAAAGGAAACTGATGTGGCCAATTTACATAAGACCTTTCGACTCGTAGGCCCCAGACAGGCCGATAAAATTGATTACCTGTTCAAGAAATAAATTTAATATTTTTAAATGTTTGATCAATTTTGCCTGAAGTAGGTGAAAATTGATCTTACTTTGGGCACGCAAGACACCACCACAACACACTTCTATCAGATATATCATTAGTAGCATTGCTGGAGTTAGCAGACTACACTACAAAGTGATGTTTAGGGCCATTTTTTAGTGCTAAACCTTAACATACGAAATATTAATTTAAAAATAAACATCAACTTTTTTTTCAATATTAGTTGATTTGAAAAATAAAATAAAACTACATATGTACTTACGTGTCCGCAGAGGTGTATTTTCGTGTTTGTTTGGCTAGAGCCTTTCTAAGAATTAGTTTGAAGCACCAGTGGGCTTTCTCGCGAGTCGAGAGGCTCTGGGGGGGCAAGGCGGAATCCACATACGCAATTGAGTGACTGAATGGTCGATTTTTTGCATCTAAAAATAGAAAAGAAATATCATTTTAGGTGGCCAGCTGAAGCCATGGAAGCATGCCGACTGTCGCCGAGCTACGTCCAAACTGCACGAACCATGAAAGTGGCGGAGTCAATGAAAATTGTTAATTTGGTGTGTCTGTAGAAATAAAGGCGGGGCAATAAAGCAGATAATACATAGAGGTGCCTTAACACGCAAAGGGAAGAAACCAAAATTAGGGGGGCGAGCTTGGGCGTGTCACTGTCATTTGATTTGCGAATAAATGCATCCCGACAGACTGCAGGCAACTCACATTGCAATGCAAAATATCAGTATTTACTCTTCGAGAAGCAAATCTGCTAATGATCAGCTCGTCCTTTTCACTATTGTGCAGAATTTATGGCAAATCTTCTTATTTCCCGTAGCTGTGCTAACAGATTCCAATTAAGTAAAACAGTTAATAAGAAAAAGGTTTGGCTTGTTTACAAAAACCAAATATTTTGTTGGAGTATTTAGTTTGACCCTTTTACAAATGTTTTAAATTTGCTTCACGCAGTCAAAACCACGTGAAAGAAACATGGACGACAGTACATTAGTGTCGCTAAAACTGTTTATGTATTATATAATTAAATATGTTCAAAAGGTAAAAAACGCTATCTGTGAAATATAATGCGATAAATATTTTCTTTACCACTTCTATTTTTACAACGCACAGGAGACCATACTTATTGTTTTGTTTCTCCAAATCTTCGAATATCACTCGCTGCCAGTCAACACACAAACGATGACGTAGTGTATTAGAGAAATGCATGAACCCGCCTGGTTGCCAAATTTAGGATGTCACGTGGTTTGCCTCCAGCCCTCAAAATGGTAGGCAAATTTGAGTATATGGCAGGTCTATTAATTCTGACATCAATGGGCAGGCCGCTGCTATGCGTGGATGCGATTTTCAGTAGTATGGGTGAATGATGTTGGCGACACTTTTGTGCATGCAGTTTCATACTAATAATGGTTCATGGACCATCTCCCTTGTTTCTATTATGTATGGTTATTATATCTCGGTGGTTAGAGCAATAGCTCGGTCATCAACACAAATTTAAAAAGTCGTGAGTGTGTAATACTTCACCTTTCATATTGTATGCTTTCACTTTAACTGGAAGCATCCACGACTGGGAAAATGGAGCATAATTATTTGCCAGGTACTTCAGACTGGTAGCCGATATAACCACACTGGCCGTGTTTTCCAATGCATATTTCTCACATTCTATATCAGCAACATCTGTTAAAAATAAATAAAAACATTAACTTAGAGCATTTAATTATATGGAACACAATTTTTTTTTTTCAAAAATTTTATTAGTTTTTATTAAACTCACCACCCAAAACTAGTTGGTTAAAACATAGATGTCAGAGAGTTATTAATTCAAAATAAAGATAATATTATTTTGCCATACGATAAACATGATGTTTTTAAAGAGAAAAATATTAATTACGTTTTTTTTTAATTTGCATGGGCTTTTAGCATTTATCAAAATATAATCAGAAATATTACACATTTCTGACCATTCTAAGCATGTTTTAAAAAAACACTTAAAAAGTTGAATGTCCTTAAAAGATGCTGTGAAGGTTTTTCTTTAACATGCCGATAAGATAAATTAAAAAAAAAGAACAGTGTGTAGTTTAATTTTTTCATAAACACTAATTTTAATGTTTTTATTTTTTTTTTTTAATGCGGATTTCAAATTTTTGGTTAAGGGGGCAGTCTCAAATAAGGCGCTAAACGTCACTTCGCAGTATGTTAACGTAAGCAATACAACACATAATTTATCTGCAACTTCTTAACAGAAAGTTACGAAAGTGTCTAAGGTTTTCAGTGACGTAAATTCTTAAACTGTAATCTTTTACATTATATATGAAATATCTACTGTAATTTTAAGTAAAACGCTCGACAGTGCCTTCGCCGTTATGTTAACTGCACCATTACAAACATATTTAATTAAAATCTTTCCACAATCTCAGAGTAAATAAGATCAAGAACCAAGAGCGTTTATTAAAAATAATTCAGTAAATCTAGATTTTCTCTGTAATTCCCTCCAAGTTCAGGAATTTTTAAATTCAGTTCCGTCATACAAAAAACCTATGAGAATCTCCGGCCCGCGCGATTGTTGATAAAACGATGTATTTCGCCGGAGTAAATCAGTTGTGAGAAGCCCTTCGGAGCGAGCGGACGTCGATTTGAAATTCGATATTTTTGTCTGTTTTATGTCGAATAGCGCTGGGAAGAGAGGTGTTAAACTGCCACCGGAATGTAGGAATTACGTATTTTCGATTTTTTTGTTGTAATCACATTTCTTTGCAACGTTCTTTAAGATGGTCCAAAAAGTGACAAATTTATTATACGGCACAATATAAAAGACCTGCGCACTGGAAAAAAACTGACGGACGTGGTATAGATCTATAAGATTATATCTTTGCAGGCTGTCGAAAGCAAAACTAATGAATGAACGAATTATTTTTAAAATCTTAACATTTTTTGTGCCCATATAATTTACAATCTTGACGCCCCCGACTGCATATATAAGTATGCCGATCTGTGCCTATCAAAATCCATAGTTTTAGCGGCTATCTTGAATTTCTAGATATTCACACCGATTTGGTTAGAAAGCGGCGTAAGTCATGTTAGGGGGGTGCTGATGTCAAATTTAATGTCAACCTGATAAATCTCGATGTTCATTTTGAATTTTGAGTTCTCTACCGATTTGGTTCAAAATCGGAATTAAAGTGTTTGGAGGTACACTGAAATCAAATGCGAAGAATGGATAACAAAGAATATTTTTCTTCATTTAGAACAACTGTATCTCAGACGATATTAGGTCCTTGGAGACCAATTTGTTTTCAATTTGTACCATCTTTAGCCTACTTTATAAAGTATAGATTAACCTTGAGATGGCCCCCCCCCCCCCACTAGGCTTTAAAGATGTGATGGCCCGTCCTTCCTTCGTTTATGATTTAATTTAGCAATAGACTTTCGTTCGCGCCACCGATTTAAGATGACTCCTCTACTGCTGCCTTAACAAGTAATACAATAGTTTTCAAATAATCCTTAATTAATTTTTCACTACCTTTAATAATTTTATGTATTAATTTATTGGCGTTTTTACCTGCGATTTACCTACCCCAAACCTGGTAGATATGAGTTCGTTCACTTCTTTCCTGGCCACTCCCCTTTCTCCATTCCACTCTAACTCAATATCACATTAGCTTACTCATTATTATGGGTAATAACCATTACTTTTGTAAAAAACCGATATAAATCAGAGTTTATCGAAAACTCATTATTTTTTATTACTTTTCCTTAAATAAATATTCCTATCTTCCCTGTATAAACTTAATTGTTTGTTTGTCTCTTTATCACCTGAGTTTCATGTTCATCTGGTCGCTTAAATAAACAATTCTTGTCGCCTTGTTTATATTAGTCATTGACAACCTCAAAATTTTACCTAAATGTATCGAACTATATTCAAAGTAGTAGTCCATATATCTCAATATTTCTATTGAATTCCTTCAGTTTAAATTTTATAATTGATTGATACATTTCTCATCTACATTTTCATAATATCTGATGTCCTGAATCTACTCAATTAATACCTTTTATCACCTAAAATCAGCCTAGTTTCACTCCCTTGTAATTATCTACGTTCCTGAAATTAGAAAATTGTACTTCTATTTCACATTAGTCTCGCCTAAATCGCCTCTTAAGTTTGCCGAAGTTTCCATACTGTATAATTCTTGTTTCTTCCCTTTTTCATCTGCTGAAGCTATTGTTCTCTGAATTATTTTCTCTAATTCGTTGTTTTTCCGCTTAGCCTTACATGACACGTCTTTCTGTCTAAATTCTAATGCAAACACACCTTTCCCCGTGCAAGATAAATCATCACTTTGTAGTTTTTTTATTTGTAATTAACATTTTGCGTATTATTTTTACTTCCTACTTCCATTTTCAATGGTTATTCATCTCTGCATTTCCCATTGTTTCCTTTAAAGTTCACGACCTATTCTCGTCCTGTTCGACCGCTAGTGAAATGTTTACATTATAGGCCGTTGATCTGAACCCTTTCGATTCACATAAATAATTAATATTTCCTTTGTCCTGTCACCACTAATTGTTGTTTATGTAAAACGCTCGTTTGATTGGTAACTTTTTCGTTGATTTCACCCAATCCTGTGATGTTTATTTATAAGAGGGAACGCCTTCTTCCCACTGCCATCTCGTGGTTTTATGTTGCAACGAGTTTTATGAATCAAAATTATTGGATTATAATTCACTGTAATCAAACTCTCCACAAGTCGATAGATGTCGCTCCCTTAAGCTTTTCTAGCATGAAAGTTATGCATATAAAAAAAATATTTTCCAGGGTTCTATTAAAAGAAAATGATGATGGTTAGACCATTACAGATTTGTTTTCAATTTGTACCATCTTTAGCCTACTTTATAAAGTATAGATTAACCTTTACCGAAAAATTACTCCTTCACTGTCAAAATTGACCAAAACACTAAAAAATAGCGAAGAATGATAACTTACAAAAAATTTGCATAATTTAGAACCGCTGTATCTCGGACACTATTAAGTCCTTAGAAACGTATTTGATTTCAAATTATAGCATATTTGGTCTACTTTTCGTATGAGAGGGGCAAGGGGAAGATAGGAGACTTTTGTGAAAATACTCCCTGTTATAGGTATTATTCACCTGCAAAAATTTCAGTTTTTCTTATTGCCTTCATTGACTGAACTACTGGTGAATTGTATTCAAGCTTATTGTCTGCATCTGGAGTGGGTTGTAAATCACTGTTATCTACCTATGTTATATTTTTACTGCTGTTTAGTATACAATATTGAAGGCCGTTTCGAAATCCCAAAAATTATCAAAAGACAAATAATTCTTATTCCCGTTTAATAAACGGGATCTAATTCACATCCGCCATCTTGGTTCCTAAGTTAAATGTAATAGTCGGATTCCTTAACCATTAATAAAAACCAAAGCCATTGAAAGAACAGCCATATAAAAAAGCATCTAATTCATTTCAACCATCTTGAATCCACAAGTGGACAATCGAAAATCGGATTCCTTGATTCAAAAACCATGAAAATAATTCCCTATGTCAAAAACTGTGCTTACAAGTATTTCTGAGCAGGTGATCCACGTTACCCATTTCTATAATATTTCCGAAGCAAAAATAAAAGATTATGATGTGAAGAAATAAATACGTAAATAGTAACAAAAAAAAAATTTTGTGAAAGGTACTTTGTATGGGTACTGTCAATTATTAATATATTATATACAAAATTAAAAAAAAAACATATTCTCATCATTTACCCTAACCTATACCAACAGATCGACTTGCTTTACTTTGCAGTAAGCGGCAAAAAATCCTCCCTTTTCCGACTGCTAAGTTAAGTCTGTCAAGCTTCTATTAATTTATTGTTACACAGCGAATAAACGAAAAAAATATAGAGCAAATGTTTTTTGTTTCGTATTGCATCAATACGATGAACATTTTTTAATCCGGCGTGGTCTACATTATCCACATTTCCCCAATCCTGCTGCCGGATCGTGGTGGTCCGTGGTTTTGAGTTTGAGGCCTAAAATTCCTAACGGCGGTGAATACGCGGCCTTATACTGGACCCTTAAGTTTATTTACAAAAACGTAACGAGAAAGGATTAAAAATATTTTTCTCCACTTCAAAATCATATTCATATTTTTAATATTTTGTAAAACATACAATAGGACGGTCAGTAAACGTAATATTTCTGATTAGATTTTGATAAATGCTAAGCCTATGTAAATTTATAAAATATTTTTCTAAAAGTAAATTAAAAAAAAAATTAAAAATAATAATAATAAAAAAGTCTTTCCAGTGCAACTTTCTAACGCACTTTCAAATACAGATTTTTTTGTATCTAAGCATGGTGAAATTGTGGTGAAGCCACTGCAAAAAAAAATTAAGTAACCCAAAATGAAGGAACAAAATTAAGTGGAACCTGCACAATTAAATGAAACCACGAACTCAATAAACTAATTGAGCCCGAATAAGGAACTCCAGATCGTCGATGACCCCAGTCCATTAAATACCGGTATTTTTAAATTTTTTTTTTTAAGTTCGTTTTCGTAGTTAAATTAATTTTTAAAGTGTGGTTATTTTAAAGCCTATCAAAACGGCCGGAATCCGAGCGGTGACGGCGTGACGTCACACAAGCGTCATACGGTCACACATAATGAATTTAGACGCGAACAACCACGTGACGTCGATCCATTGGTACCAAACAAAGCAGGCCGTTTTGATGAGATGGTTTTTAATTAACTTTTAAATAACGTTTTATAAATTCTACGTATAATTAATTATAACAAAACTTGTAGAGATACATCCAGAATCGGCATTTGTTGATCTATACGAATATATAGTTTTTCACCGGTGTTCTTTTTTGCATTTTTTCTATTTAAAATCATTATGTTTATCATATTGCGTAATAATACTATCAATATTTCGAAAAAATAAATAATTCCTCTCCGACATCCCTCTCCCCCTTAAAACTAAAGGCTGGTTCGGACTATGTTAGTAATTTAGTCGAGTGGTGAGTAATTTGTGTATGAACTGACCAAAAAGTGTTCACATTACAGTCGTGTATACATGTACATTAGTGAATGTTAATTGGAAGAAAAAATTTTGATGCAGTTAAACTACTTGCATAAATAGATGTTCAGACACATTTAGCTACTAAATTACTCGCCACTCGACTAAATTACTAACATAGTCCGAACCAGCCTTGAGGCTTTAGAATCAAAGAAAATAGTGTGTCTAAAGACATGTTTTTAATACTAACAGATATTATCCACATACAACAATACATATTGTATTAGCACTAAATGGGATGTACCATAAAATAAGTTATTAGACTTAAGTCTCACTGTTATATCTCAATATTTTTCAATTCTATGGACTAGTGAGCGATGAGTCGTTCATGAATGAGCCGCTCGTTTGTGCCGGTTCATTTTGATGAGCAGTGAGCGTACGACTCCTGATAAACCGTACCACAGCTCAATTGAACTATGACTCTTTTTGACAAACCTTGGAACCACTTAAGAAAGATTGTTTATTAATCTAAAAAGATAAACATATCTCAGATGTTCAATAGTATTCTTACATTGTACAATGACGCATCTTTAAATAAGGTCCTTGTTCTAATTTGTTTATTTAAAATCATTGTAGGTATACATGTTTAACTTCTCCAAGGCTAAATGATGCGCCAACGACCCGTGGGACTTGCAATTAATGTTTGGCGCCATGATGCATCTTAAAGCATTTGCTTTCAAGGGTTCACACACTCATGTGTAGAGATAAGAATAATTACCACATTTAAACGTGTGTAGGCACTCTACAGTATATGAACGGCGCCTGACAGTCTGGCATCTGGACGTTTTGTACCTATACGCTGGGAGCCATAGGAGCAGGGAGTCGTATGAACCGGGGTGGGAGCTCATGAACTAGGAGTCGGTTCTTAATATGTGCCGGTTCTTAAATGAGCTGTCGTTTAATTAAGTCATACTTTTGAGTGGTACGAAAATATTGAGCTGGTACCGTGACTCCCGCTCTTAACAAAATGAGTCATGAAATGATTTTTCTAGGAGATGAGTTTTGAATTTCAGTATGAATTCTTTCGAATTTTAAATGTATCATAATTCAGGAGCGAGTTTATTTTAAACTTTATAATTGCTAATTCAGATTTTTTTTTTAAATTACCTTTTTGAATATCTGGTCCTTTATACCATGCATTTTTTTGCATTATTTTATCATATGTAAATGGGAGATGATAAACTCTATTCAGATTGGGAATATTGATGTTTGCCTCCGAGTATGTCTAGAAATAAAATAAAACAATACATCAGCATTCCTAGTATAATATAAATATGATTACAAACAATAAAGTAAGTGTGTATATGAAATATGAATTCGGAAGGATCTTTATAAGTTTATTCAACCACATCATTTACAAAAAATTTATATAATTACGGAAATATTAGATTTTAAGAGAAAGGGAGAATGCCATGTAATTGGACACTGGTCGGTGGAGAAATCCCACGAGCGGCTCGCGGCCGTTGTTGTAGTAGTAGTCATAATTGTTGTCAGCGTTGAGAGAATAATGTGGGTAGTAAATG
Organism: Halesus radiatus; assembly: GCA_022606495.2. Lineage (NCBI taxonomy): Eukaryota > Metazoa > Arthropoda > Insecta > Trichoptera > Limnephilidae > Halesus > Halesus radiatus. Next base: position 275,417 of record JAHDVE020011512.1, on the reverse strand, counting down.
AAATAATTATTTACAATGGGTATTCGCTGCATGGCCCCCTCATATAAGAAACACATGATTACAAACACTGCAAGGATGTTCAAAACGTTGGTTCACTACCCAAAATTAACCAACTTATAAATAAAATATGCCTATTACCTCATTTTGAAGTCTTTTGACTTCCACAACTTCTATGGGATTCTCCTCATTTAAATACACAATGGGGAGCATACTGATCATCTGGTAAAAGGGTGGGTATTTGTCTACGGACTTCAGTTGTCTGCTCCACTCCTCTTCTATGAACTTCTCATGGCCTTCCGTCATGGCCAGTAATCGACCACACAACTTTGTTTTCCATTGGTTGCTGACAAATTCAGAGAACAGCTTTCGCTCTTCTTTCATGCTCTCAAGAAACTCCTGGAAATAAATTGATGGAATAAATTATGAAATACATTTTCAAAATAACATTGAAACAGTTAGAAAAAACTAAGTCCTATGCCACCAACTGTAAAACAATCTTACATCAGAACTCAATCAATGTCATTAATCAACATGAAACAAAGAAACAGTAAGAAAGAACAATATTATTTTTATTATTATTTACTCCAGAGACTGGCAGTGACCATGAAATGAACAATCAATTTGATTCTAATGATCTTCCCAATTCAAAATGTAAGGCAAGTGTGTAGATAATTATGGTAAAAAATATTATTTAATAATACTAACCCTGTGTTTCATAAGGTCGTCTTGCGTTATTTTGACTGGGGTCATTGAGATGCAGGAATTGTGAAAGTGGCGCAGTACGTTTAGACACACTCGGTGGCTCTCGGCATTTAGAGATGAAGACTTTGGGAACAGCGGGAGACGTTGAAATCCTGGTACAAATTTGCCACCTGTAAAGAACTGAAAAACAAATTAATGTTGAAATACGTATACTGGTTTTGGTTATTTGAACGGTCAGTGGCTGAGTTGGCATCGCGTTTGGGTCTCACCCAGACATCGTGAGTTCAATTCCTCGGCTGGCTAAGTCCTCCATTACAAGCACAAGCAACATCTTCCGCTTACTGTGATGGTAGTAGAAGATTTTCAAATATTGTCAGGTTATTCGTAACCAGGGAATATTTGTCTTTCTTTTAAAAAACAATATATTTTATTATCATAAATGAAAATTAAAGAACATAGGATTTTGTTTCCATAGTTATGTTGATCTGCACCTCCTTTTATTTTACATTCTTAAACTTTAAAACGCTGGTCTTGTCGACGCAATCGTTTGTGATGGAAGATTCCATTTTGATTCATGAATGAAAAGTATAGAATAATTTACTATATTGCATCAGAACCTTTGCAAAATTACTTTGATAAAAATAAAATTACTGATTTATAATAAATGGTACCTATGTAGGTAGTAGTAGTAATAGCTTACCGTGTTTTTATTTATTTCATGATGCGGGCTAGGAGAAAAAATGTTAACTTGTACTGAGGAGGTTGGGTTGGTATTGTCTTCACATTCAATTAGGTCACTTTTTTTAATAAAAGGATTAGTGAAAGATCCATTTATTATCCGAAAAGTTGCAGATTGTGCAAAAAGTGATCCATCATTTATGAAATACTTTCCTTCTGAAGTATTATATTTCCTGAATGCATAGATGACAAAAATATTAGATAATTTAATAAGTTAAAAGGAATACTAATATTGAGATATAAATCCCTACAATCGGGATGAAGTACATATTTTTTAAATCTTTATAGAACAAGGAAAAGGTTAAGGAAGCTATGAAAAATATACAAAAATGAGATAGTCATTATTAATAAATAGTGTGGTGACTTTTATTTATAAAAACAAACAGTAAGTACTATCTAAATAACCTTACCTATTTCTAAGTTCGTCCATTGTGACATCAAACTAGAGGGCAATGAATAATTAAAACTTCAAATATATTACTCTTATAATGCCCATGATTTATATATCACTAGATTAATGGAAAGGTGAAATGAAATAAAAAATGAATGAGTAAAACTATGCAAAACGTCGCGGTTTGGATTTTGTATTGACCATAGATAAAAATCATACAAATATTTAACATCTGACAGCTCCAATAACTATGCAATGAATCCATGTTTTTAGAAGATTAGATGTCACATCACACTGCATACTCGACACGATTATGAGATGACCCACTCACGCGAATGAAAATTATTTTTTGAACAAATTCTGAGCAAGTTCTGATTTTTTGCTTCTATATATTTTTTGGGATGCTGATTGCAAACCTGAGTTATAGCCAAAAACCATCAAAAATAAAGTTTTTTTCCCGGCTTTCTGATTATAACTTAAAAACCATCAATTTAGGAAAAGATTATTGAACGCTAAAATAATCTGAATAAAATTTGCTATAACTAAAGTTCTTACAAGTTTTTTTGCCACGCTTATCGTTTAAGTGCAATTGTTAGTTAAAGTTTGACGAATGTTTTTTGTCTAACCTGTTAGCGCAGCTTATTAACTTGTTAACGCCCGTCTATATGCACTAAAATTGATAAATTGACACCTCCTGTATAAAGTATCTTAACTTCAAAATCGGGATATTACGGAGAGTTGTTTAAATAAACAGAAGCTTGGTTTTTTATTGTTTTGCACCAAATTTACGACCTTCATTGTTAATTAGTCCCAAATTTGGTAGAAAACGTCTAACAGTTTAGTTACTTCAAATGTCCTACCTTGGCATCAAATGGGGTAGTAATGATTTTTGTTATGTTAACAAAACCTAATTTCAATCCGCCTAATGCCTGTTACATATAGTTAATATAATATGTGGGCATGGCATATCTCTCTATATCGCTCACCATACAATACCTTATGGGCCCTCTACGTGATGGCCGATGATGGGGCATGATGGGCCATCATCCGCTATCATACGCCACTATGCCCACTACGGATGACCCATCGTGTAGTGAGGATAGTGGCGTATGATGGCGTATGATGGCCCGTGATGACGCTTGTGATGGCGCGGGATGGCCTCGTTATCGATTTTTCGTACACACATCAAAGGATGGTGAGTGACGCCCACTACACGACACGTTACGAACTGTTCAGTGTCCGCTTGAACGTGCTCTGAAGGTGACGTCCTAGTTAGTAATGTTTACTTAGCTTCGAAACATTTTTCAACGTAATTGCAGTAGTTTGGACATGTGATGAAACTATAAAATGCATCGAATCATTCCTTTGATGAATGTATATGAATTCCCAAATATAAAAATAAACGCTAAAATAGGTATTTTTGTAAATTGTGCCTCTCCGAATATTGTACTTAAAATAAGTATTTTTAAATAAATATGTCTGCATTTATACCCTATTTTTATTGGGGTTGATTTAATGGAAGAGGGGAAAAACATAACAATAACAAATTATAAAAAAATATTACATTTCCAGAACATCCAAAATTAATTTTATGATATTATTATAATATCATAAAATTACATATAATTTGTGTTTAATGTCATTGCCTAATATACTAATAAAAACTAATCATCTCGTTTTTTAACCAAATATATTGCCGCACCGCCACGTCCACCCGGAAGCACGTTGAAAGTAGAACGTAGAACTGAACGTCGCCATCGTGTAGTGGCTCGCCGGCAATCCCAAGCCATCGCATCGGCCAGCTCAGTGGTCGGCAAAGTGCGGCTCCCGAGCCGCATTCGGCTCTTTGGCCCCTAAATTGCGGCTCTGGCACAAAAATTCACGAGCAGGCGCAACAGTCTTGTCTACAGTGGTCGGAGCTTATCGTGTCTGTAAATCGCAGGTGCCTTTCAAAGGTACCTTCCTGAAGAATAAAGTTGTCTTATTCTCCATTCAGCTGCACATCCAATAGGTATTTTTGTCATCAATTTGTTTCGCTTTCCGAGCCTGCTAAAGCATCGCCAAGAAAATAATTCCTCCGTTGACAAACAATATTTCAAAACAACCATTTTAAATATGAGGGAAGCATTTCTCAGCAGATTTCAGGAATTTAAAAACAGCAGAGCGACCTTAGCATGAGTCAAAAACCCTCTTAATACTACGATAACAGATTTGAAAGTTTCTCCTTTTGGCATTGACATTGGTAACTTTGAAATACAATTGCTGGATTTAAAAAAAATGGAGCTCTAAATTTGAACGTCTTTATGTTGATTTGGAAATACTGGAGAGGAAACAAATGTGAACTTAGTTCACATCATAAGTGGTCTGCTTTGAAAGACCTGGAGAAGGAAGACATGATCATGTTCAACCCCTCGAATAGTATGACTCTTATGATCAGCTGAAAAAACTCTCGTTTGCTCTTCTTTTCCTTTTTGGTTCTACATATTCATGCGAACAATCTTTTTCAAGCATGAATTTTATCAAGAGTAAACTGAGAAGTCGTCTTATTGATGAGAACCTGGAATCGTGCCTAAAATTAAAAACAACAATACACAAACCTGACATACTCAAACTTTCCAAGGAGATGCAAGAACATTGTTCGCATTAAGTGTTTGTCAGTCATTGTCTTGATTTAAATTTATGGATACCTTACTTTTATACTATTTTTTATCAAAAAATAAAATCATTATTAAGTACAAAATCTAGTTTTATTCAGTGTACCCGGGTCTAAAATTATAATAAAGGTTTACTAAATTAATAAACAGATTTGGCTCTCAATTTTTTTTTTAAATCATTGTAATGTACATATTTGGCTCTTTGACGAAAAAGTTAAGTAACAATATTAAAGTAAGTAAGTAAGGTATATTATTACTCTAAGCATAAACCTCATGCGTGATACCGACAGGGCACTGCGCCATACATTTTAATGGACTCTAGCTCACGACTCGGGGGGGGAAGCGGGAGCGGCGCGACATACTTCAGTTATACCACAAGCGGGACAACAATTCAGTAGCTTCTCGGTAAACACGCCCCTATTAAATCTATGCACCGCGTTTCGATCGTTTACGCGTCATTTATCCTTTGAATTCAAACACGGAGCGGGTATGAATTTTTGGCTAATAATGGAGGTAGAGAAATACGCACGCCTTTACAACTATAAATTACTGGCATATGCATTAAAGGGTTATTAAAACTCTTTCCTTAGCACTAACGCACTCCCTCATATTGGTATTCATTTTTGTAATATCCAACGAGCAACGCGCTGGACCAGTTCTTGGAATGTTTTTTTGACATTCGGTACATTTGCCGGAATTTTACATCATCTTCGGACAGTTTCCTGGCAGCAACAAATAACCTACAATGAATATTACGTTCAATGTAGGGGTGGACCCAAAACCTCCTCCTTTTTTGTCTCATCGAAGTAATAAATAGGATACCAGAGCCCCGTCTTCACTTGATTCCCCGACATTTTTTGATCTTGAGTTTGACAGATCCGATAACGGTAAACATAACAGAAATCTGCAATACCGACAATTTACCGGCCCGCTACAAATCACTGCAGACCCGTCAGAGTCGATGGAGAAAATATCGCGAAACATTGCCTGCATTTTTGCAGCACCCGGTTTATGTCGATTCCATACCGGACCGTCAGAGTGGCCTAACTGTGTGTAACAAGCTTAAACGGTAGATGTGGCGATAAAAGTATTGAGAACCTACATTAGAGGAAATTTTGTGCAGAATATTTTAGCACAGAATAATATTTTAAGTTGATAATTTTTCATTTATAATAAAAAACCGGGAAAAAACTTTTTTTGCTATAACTCAAATTACAAAAATTATTTTTGTTGACAAACCTCCGATTCGTAATCAGCACCCAAAAAAAATTAAAGAACAAAAAATCAGAACTACCCCAGAAGTTGTGTTAACCCTTTCAGCACTTAATGGACTAACTCTGAACGAAGGCAGGGAAAAATGAAAATGAGGACGAATTCCCATTCCCACTACCTCTTCCCTAAGGAAAACTAAATCTATTTCGGAATGCAGCGCAGCACACACTTATTTATTTCCGTAAAACGAAGTTCAGAATTTAGGTTGCATGTAAGTCATTTATCGATTATATTTATTTATAACAAATATTGCGTAAATACCACAGGATTTTTTGCTTATGATGCACCTCAAGACACATTTATTTGTTACTCATGGCGCAGTTTTCATGTGGATTGTCTTTACAGAGAGCTGATTTAGTGATCCGGATCACTAAACCGAGCCACTTCGCCCACCACTAGTGTAGACTGTGCACTGAGTACGTAGCATTGTAGACCAAGGGATTTTATAGCACCGTAAGGGAAGGGTGGACACTCTGGAGAGCAGTTGAATTATTGTTTCGTAAAGCTTCTCACAAATGTTTTCAATTTTTTTAGCTCTTGTTGATAAAATGTTTTATTTCATCAGTATGAGATTTATGTCATTTTTGTGAAATATCCACCTCAAGGGTGAAAGTCTTACTATTTGAAAGAGAGGAATATAATTCAACTTAACCTGTTAACCGGGGGATTGCCTTTAAATCCAAAATTAAGTTTTGCATCAAACAAGCCACGCAGCCGTTCTTAAATTCATGTCGATGCATGTACCGATGACTCACACATTCGTAAAACGTAAAACTAAGTCCCGCCCATTCAATGGTACAACATATATTTCGAAGAGGTTTTTATGCATACTACCCTTGGTTAACAGGTTAATAATATTCCTCATTTCAGCTGTAAAGATGTAATGAGTGTGTGTGGCCCGTGCAGGATAAGTACATTATGGTGAAACGGGCTGGAAATTTTTGCTGGTTTTGATACATTCTCAGAAAGTGTTTTAAATGCATTGAAAGTAAATAGCAGGTCTTTATACGTACGCTTCAGCGCTGCAAACCGTTACCTCACTTTATTACTTTTCTACTTCAAAATTTTGCTAAATCTGGATTTCCACAATTTCCTGAGTGGATTTTGGAACTCCTCAACTAAATAATTGGTGCATGACTAAATGTCCTCAACATTGCCATTTTTATCAAACATTCATAGGTCGATTGTGTGGAGGTTGATTGTTCACTAGAATTAAAAACATGTGCACAATCATATATTTTTATTGTTACAAACGGACATAAAATAAAAAGGGACTTGATACATTCGCCCAATCGTACAAGCTTGCAAACAGTATATTTCCTATACAGTATTGAAAACACAGATTTTGTAATGCTCATAATAGATTATTTACACGTATGTATGTGTATGCGTGTATTTCTATGCAGTGTATAAAAATCTTAAAAAACATTTTTTTTTGATTTGTTCACTTTATAAAAATGGCAGTAAAAATTTAAATACAAAAAAGAAATATCAATAAATAAATTTACATAGGTACTAAATATCACTTCAATATTGATTTGATAATTATATTATTATAATAATACTAATAAAATATTCAAAAAGTTAGCAGGTTAAATAGTTTAAACATATTTTAAGATAAGTAAGTAAGCCTATTGGCAAGAATTAAGTGTGGAAAACTTATGTGGATGAACAACATTGAAGGAGAATATGTTTATGTGATCAATTATAAATAGCATAGTTGTTTAATTAAATGTAACAAAATGTCAATAAATTCTTGGTAATTTAAATTTATATCTGTGATGATTTCCTGTTTTGTGTTAAGTATTACAATTGTAATTGGAAATATCATTTCGTAAAATATTCCGCTATAAGTTGCTAATTGCATAGTCAAATATTGTGACAAATTATAATAAAATAAAAGGTACATAAAGAGTATTAGATATTAATGTTTTTGGTAAAACCTTGTACACATTGATTAAATAATAATATTAATTAAGAATAAAATTGTCTTGTCAGTTATATCTATTTGGATAAAATTGAGATCTGGCTTTACAAGAGTATTTGATCACTATTATGACGACATTTGAAACCCTGAAAATTATTATAGAAAACTAAAACAAATTTAATTATTAGTTCTCATTCAGAAGGGAAGAATGTTTATAAATCTAAAGTGGGGGGTAGGAAGCTTTCGTGGTTTATGGGTGTTGCTTCTATGCCTAACCCTCAATAAAGCATATTTTATACCTTTTGTATCATGGTACACATAAATAAATTATAGATTCTTTGATAATTGATTGTAATGGTGTGAAAATCTAACCTCTAACTGATCTTATAACATATTCCATCAGCAGCCTTGTTTTTTGGACACAAGTTTGAGAGGCGGGATGAAATACACCTTCAATGATTAATGAGGAGCCTAACACACAGATTGGAGAGTCAACGAGCAAAATCAGTCTCAAGTAAGATTTGGTTTGGCTTAATTCAATTAAAATAAAATAGATCACAGGCTTGTGTGAAAACATTCCTTAATTATTATGTATGTCAATTTGTAAGAAAAACTAAAACTACAACACAAACATTAGCGTTTAAGGTCACAAACATATATTATCTCTATCCCCCATCAATAATATTAATCCTGGTTTTACTTTGTTTCAATTATAAATACATATATTCTTTGTTCATATATCAATATTTTTCACATGAATGTAAAATATTTATATGGCCCTCATATTATTTAGTGAGCTCGGCCGTGGAATTATGTAAAAGCGTAATAATTTATGAGTATCTAAAGACGGTATAATACACTTTATGACCAATGACATATATATATAATGTCCACTTCACATAATCACACTCTTATCCAGTTTACCCATTTATTAAGGGCACGTCGTGTGAAAAATGTCCCGTTTTTACACCACCTTCTCCATATTTACATATTCCTCAAAACTCACTGGGCACAATAAGCTCTTGTTGCATCATTAACACTCTATCAATACCTGTTCCTAATAATCCTCAGCTAACCAACGTCACATTTGTTTCTAATGTCACCGGTCAAAAAATTTGTTCAAACATTTATCATTTGAAGTTCAAAATTACTATTATGTATTGTGAATAATTCCTATTATGTATGTACGTCGTACGAGTATATGGATACATTAAAATGAACTATTTGTTGAATTACAGAAGCAGACATTGCTAATTGTACACAAAGTGATTGAAAAAAAAATGGGTGTAAAAAAATATTTAAAATTTAATCTTGCCTGGCATAACGAGGGACAACATCCTTAGAGATCCATAAATCACAATTAGGATACTCTTTGATAGGAAGTACATCCTGACCGACTTGTAGGATTGAAAAGCTATTCTTTGGGTCAGCTTGAGGAACTGCTCCATGCCACACATAGTGGTAGAACAACTGCTGCATGGCCGACACGTACCTCCGCTGCTCCGGAGTCTTGGGTTCGTACCTGCCCAGGATGGCAGAGATATCGGAATCCACATCGGCCACGTTGCTCTCCCCACCCGGCTGCGTCACGATGTAGAAGGGAGTGGAAGGCCGAGAGCGGGCAATGGTGAGGAGAGGACAAACTGTTCTGATATCAGATATCATGGCAGCCAATCCCTGATACGTAGCATTATACCTACGCAGAGCTTCTTCCGCCAGTTCCAACTGACCCAGCTTGCTATCCTTTACATGCTTTGTGACAAGTTCGGGCGTCCATGTAGTGTGGCGCAGGAGAAGCTTCTCAGAGGCATCTACGTGAGCCGTTGTTCCAATAACCAAAGGGATCTTAGATTCAGTCAAAGGTTCCAGGACGTGAGTGGTAAGAATAGAACCATCCAATACCAGCCATTCGTGCCTCTTATCCGGCTCTTCTCTAGTGGAAGGAAGGTCGGGAGAGTCGCCTCTCCAAATATCAGGAACCGAATGAAGAAGATCATCGACCTTGCTCTCACGAAGACACTTGGCATCGGTGCACTTGGCCAACTCCATGTAGCGTTCATTGAGCTTCTCGCTGTCCTGAAGGGGTTTTCCTGGGAACAGGGCTGCGCCTGAGGACACCCAGGCTCGGGCGAATAGTAACTCGGCTTTCTTCAAATTAGTCAACACGGTCACCAGCGTTGCTCCGGCTCGGTGACCGAATAAGGTGACAGCATTTGGATCACCACCAAAATGTTTAATATTCAGCTGCACCCATTTTAAGGCAGCAATAATATCGCTCAGGCCGTAGTTTCCAGAGGTCGGAGGGTGGGTGGATTTGGACAGGGAATCGAGGGCTAAGAAACCTAGAACCCCCACTCTAAAATTAGGACGGACAAATAGGACATCTTTGGACCTAGCGTATCTGGTGGAAGGCCTCAGTTTACCCGGCGAACCTCCGGTCAAAGTGTTGCTACCGATTAGTACAATAACCGGCAGGGGAGTGTCATACCTCACATGCGGAGTTATGACATCGAGGGTCAGACAATCTTCAATGCCTTGGTCGGTTCCATTTCCTAAAATCTGGCTACAGGTCTCTGTGGCATTATGAGCTTTAAGGGTACCGTTCCAGCAGGCGTCGATCTGGTCCAGCGGTTTGGCAGCTCTGAAGCGGTTTTCTCCGATTGGTGGAATAGCGTACGGAATTCCTCTGAATGCAAAAGCACCATCCTCCAATACCCTGAGAATAAAAATTGTAAGTTTATATTTAAGTTAACGCCTAAAGAAAATGAAAGCAATGAATAACAGTAGCATTAGCATGGCAGAATTGGAGCGTACCCTTGGACCAGTCCACAGGAAGTGACGGCATCGACGTAGCGCCCGTCCTTGATGGGGGAAGCCACCAGGGCTCCGCCCCCGCACGTGACAGCGATGATGATGATCAGCAAGATGATGAATACCAGGACTCCTCCACAAATGGCCAGGTCATCTACAAAAACAAAACACGCGCATACTTATTGAAATCATTTTATTTTATGAAATTAAACAATAACACCATAAATAATAGTACTACACCAATAATTTTATTTTAATTTGTGGCCCGCCGATTTCGCACCAAAGCTTTATCAGAGCAGGAATTATTTTTTTAAACGTGGTCTAATATTAAGTTATTGTTTTATTTTATAAAAATATGTCAAACCACATAGTGATTGTATGTTACATTTATATTATTCGTAATACCTTTTAAGAACTGGTGACTGGTGGCTTTTGAATGTGCTACTTGCAGAGCTAATAATGAGAATAACACTGTGACTAACCACCATATTAAACGTACTTATCTATAATAAAATCTTACCAATGATGAATTTCTGCTGCCTTATTCTCTCTCTCCAGTGTAATTTCTCTTTCGGTGCGCCATTATTTTCTTCTGCTTTATCCTAGAAATAAAATGGTTTCCTTTTATTAAATTGTACAGTACCGTTTTGTAAATTTCACCAAGGGAGCTTTTTTTCAACATGGGGATTAAAATTTAAAATATATTTTGTAACATGGAATAAATAATTAGAGTGTGAAAATGATCACTAATGTTTCCACAATCGTGCAAAAAGTGATGATGATGACTCAAAATGAATATAAACGATGCAAAAACCAGCAATGAAAAAACTAGGGGAAGGGATAAAAACAGTGAGCAAAGCACTAATAACAAAAATTTATTATAGTATTCATTTTGGGCAAATGAATAACGCATGTTTAACTTACATCAATGTCCAGTTTGACATTTTCCATGCCATCTTCAGCTTCCACTTTCTCAGTGCTCTTGTTATCATCGAGTGTCTCCATGGAAGCCAGTTCAGCTTGCTTGGTGGTGTCGAGCCCAGCTTCTGCGTCCCCGGGGGCGGCGTTGTGACTCCGGAGTTTGCGAGGAATCATGTTTACTATCGGCAAGCGGATAGCGTTCAATAATCCTCTCTTTTGCGCAGTGTTTTCGGGCTTATCGGTATTTGACGCTTCTAAAAATCAACGATACGTTTTACTAATGGCGTAATTTATTGTTGGAAAGTGACAGTTCGTTAAGCGATAGAATATAAGGGTTTTTATTAAACCAAGTCAATCTTGCAGAGAATTTGTTATTCTTGTCTTACTTAGGTTTTTAAGATGATAATGTTATACCTGGATCTTTGGCAGCATCTTTATCAGCGTCATCGGCAACAGGGGCGACATCCTTTGGTTTCTTAGCGAATAGATTAGGAATTTTGATTGAAGACAAGCGGCTCTTTAAAGTGGGTGCATTGGTGATTTCCTTTTCACCGGTGTTTTCTACGGCTATTTCCACAGACTCGGCAGCGGGCTTTTCTAACAACTCCCCTTGAGCACCGTCATCCCCGTCCTGAGTTATACAAGCAATATTTAATATCATCAACTCTGATGATGAACAAACAACCTACTACTCATGGCTATTGGCGGTAGAGGGTTGCTCTCATTCACATGCGCTACCACAATGGGAACTAATAATACAGAGCAAATATTTTAAATAATAAAATGCCAAGATGAAGCTACATCAAAAATAATGAAGATGGACAACACAAATAGTTAAGTTTTCTATGCAGGTAATTGGAAACATTTTTGGATAATATGTAGAAGATCAAATGTATGCATTTGATCAAGCAGTATCCTCTACAGAAGTAAAGAAATTGGTACCACTCAAGTGGATATATAGCTTTTATTACGGATATGATTCTGAATGTGTGGGACTTCTAATGTGCCTGAGTTAAATGTTTTGGGGTATCCCCAAGAAGACCCATGAAATGACTGACAGAGAGAAAAGTATAGAAACAGATGAGCCAATTGGCAGTGTCAACTCATGTCATACCTTGCATTTTTCCTTGGACTTGCTCCGGGTGAAGAAGCCTGGCATCTTGATCCCTCCGATGGGAATGAATTTGGGTTTAACCTCCCTTCCTTCATCTGTGATGGGCTCCACCGCCTGCTTGACCTCTTCGATACTCTCCGAGACAATCTTGGGAACTTCTTCCTGGAGCTTATTCTCAGCGTTCAGCATCTTCTCACGTTCCTCATCTTCTATTTCCTTCTTATCTAGACTTTTCTTTTCTTCCTCATGAGCGATGACCTCGGTTTCACTCATTTTGTCTGAAGTAACTGCAAAATAAATTTTTTAAATATAGGTGATGATTCTTTCACTGTCAAACCCTCAAACCAATATTGTTAGTCGCGAGAAACTGTTTTATTGCAAATATACCATCCTGTACATAGAAAATGTGGAATTCATCCGACCATGCTAAACAAAACTCAAAATTGGATAAAAACAATAAGATTGTTAAAAATAAATATTTTCTACAAAATATTTTTGAACAAAGTTATGGTAAAATTACGAGAGATTGTAATGCTTATTCTTTATTCAATGCCAAGATGGAATAAAAAATAAGTTAAATGAAAAATCTGGAGATGACTTAACCTTATAAAAGTACTTTTCACACTGGGCAGACAGAGGTTAGGAAAAAAAATCAAAACTGAGTTCTCCCCTCTATAATGCATTATATGGAATTCTTATCAATTATCGGGTGAAAGGAGATTTGGAGCCCACATGGTTTCTGAATGGGCAGCAGATGATAAAGTGAATCATGCGTTATTTTTGATGCAACCTGAATCACCGCTCAAGAAGACCATTTAAAATAAATTAACTATGACCAATTAACTATTCTCCTTTACTTTACTTCTGACTAACCAATAGTATTATATTCATACCATTATACCTCAGATAATATATATATATATGAATACCCGAATTAAATAAAGCAGTGTCAAAAATTTTGAACTGAGATAAAAGGTTTTTATTGAATAAAAACACTAATTGTTAGGAAACATATTTTTATTATGTTTTTACATAAAAATATCAGTACTTACAGAAACATTAGATTTTTTAAAAATGAATATATAATGAAATTAAAGATATAGCTAATTTAGTTTCGAATTTATAGAAGGCCTTAAGTGCCACGCTTATTTCACAAAAAAATATCTAAGTGCCTCGTGAGAAGTTACTAAAAAGAACCATGTGTAACCAACTCGGTCATTTAGCCATTTGTACTTGTCATTTTATTACTAAGCATGGCCAATGTCTAGCGGCATTTAGTATTTTTTCTTTGGGAAAACACACCCGGTACATACGACTCGTTCGCTTTTGCTACATCATGCAGAGCCCATAAATATGTTTTGTCTCACTAAAGTCTTTATTTAAGGTATTGGCGATGGCACAAGGATCATTCTATTTATTAACTTTTTTTTTAAATGGTACTTAGTACTTTATTTAATTCAAGTATTCACATATACACATTGGATTATTTGCATTTTTGTATTTCAGCTGATGAGACTATAACACTAATGATCAATATATTGCCAATTTAATTATTGGATAATTAAATGTAAATTTAGCAGTTAATTATCCAATAAATAAAATAGGAATATAATGGCTATGAGTGTTTTAGTCTCGTCAACTAAAATGCATTTCCGTGACAGTATTTCTGAACTAGAGAATACCAAAAATAATTTTCTCATTCTGTCTATAATTGAATATATTTGAGATTTCCATTTAATATTACTGTCTATTATAATTCCGAGATAGTTCATGTTTGATTTACTTCATAAATCAATACAATTTAAATCGCAACTTGTATGTCCCAGTGGGCAATTTCTAATATTTATGGTATTTTCCGTCAAGCTATAAGGTACGAAGTGTGTTCAAAAGAAAAGGTGAAATTTGAATTTTCGCGGGCTGTGTACATTCGATTATCGATTTTTTTTGTTATGTTGGTGTACACATATGTTTATCATATGTTAGCATTATCAGCCATTTTGGATCAGTGGTTTGTTTTTGACAACTGGAAAGGTTAGTCACGTTTTGTTTTTTCTTCGATTTTTTACTAAAATTTTTTTTTGTAAAAAATCGAAAAACATCGATTTTTTGGATTTTTTGAAGAAATGCTGATAAGGACATAGAAAACAAAGCAAATCTAAAATTTCACTTCAATCGGACTGATGATGCCCCAGAAAATGGCTATCAAGTTCCGACCAAAACTAGGAAATTCCTCCATAGTATTAACAATTATTAACATTTTTTTTCTAAAAAGAATAATTTTTTTTTGAAGAAATGCTGATGAGGACATAGAAAATAAAGCGAATCTAAAATTTCGCTCCAATCGGACTGATGATGCCTCAGAAAACGAACCTAAATAAAAAAATCGAAGAACACCCAAAAACGTGACTAACCTTTCCAGTTGTCAAAAAAAACCACGGATCCAAAATGGCTGATAATGCTAACATATGATAAACATATGTGTACACCAACATGACAAAAAAAAATCGATAATCGAATGTACACAGCCCGCGAAAATTCAAAATTCACCTTTTCTTTTGAACACACTTCGTACCTTATAGCTTGACGGAAAATACCATAAATATTAGAAATTGCCCACTGGGACATACAAGTTGCGATTTAAATTGTATTGATTTATGAAGTAAATCAAACATGAACTATCTAATCGAATGTACACAGCCTGCGAAAATTCAAAATTCACCTTTTATTTTTAACACACCTCGTATATAATAAGGTTTATTGGTATTTAGTGTTAATAAATTTATATCAAACCAGGTTTTCAGAAAATTAATTTCTCTATTATCTTAATATATATGTATCACGTATGTTTGTATTTGTGTATATATATGTATCGACTGTCATAATATGGACATGTGCTTAGTTTGGCAGTCGAAAACCAAGTAAAATCTTTTTATACTTAAAAATTAACGAATAAACAATATATATTTTTTAAATCTATTCATCATTCTATTAAAATCTATTCTAAATCTATTCATCATTTTTTAAGTCTATTCATCATCAAGATTTTCAATCGAACCCAATTTAATATTTTTTATCTTATTATGCGTATATATTAATCCAATGGTTCTAAGAACTGTTTAAGTGCATGAATGTTTCTTAGAAATTCACCACATGGAGGTCAAAGATCAAGTCATCTATCCAGTGGTATTATAATAAACTGTCGAGCCCCCGGCCAAGTATATAACCCGGGCTCCCAAAAACAAATTAATAAAATATACAGTTTTTACATGATGATGCTAAACATGAATCCCCATACGCCTTATAAATAAGAATACATTCGTAGAGCGTAGTCACACATAGTCAAGCAATGAAGATAATTTTTACAAAATGTAATTTTTTAAATAATTTTGGAAATAAAATATTGAAACAATGAAAACTGTAATCAAAAAATCTTATTATTACACATACGAAAAAAAGTTGTTGGTACGACCGAGACTCAAACTAGGAACATTCCCGCTTTCCGGTGGTATGCTTTAATAATTGAGCTATCGCACCAACCTTCAAAACTGGCATACTTCACCACTACATATTTACTTTTAAAAATCACGTCCCTTAACCCTAAATAATAATTTGAGTATATTGAATAACCAAGTAAATATATCGTATAGTCCTCTTTTAGATATGTTTTCAGTGAATCGCTTTGTTCTTCCAAAAAAACCCATTTACCCGTTCCCTTTTTTTTATATGAATACCACACAAGAATCCCAACAGCTGCCAACCGTTTGGAGCCAGTGAGACTATGGCATCCCCAATTTGGAGAATGTTGTGAGGCTGAAGGTATTAGGGAGGGGAAGGAGAAGTGTAAGAGGAGGGTGGGAAAATACCTGGCTATTCAAATCTGGTCACAAAACATGGCTAAAAGCCATTTCAAGCAACGTTTCAATTCTGAATGGTGGTCTTTCACCAGAGCGATGCTGAGAGTATCTTCCACTCTGGAACGTGCGCAAATATACTATATATTATTTTGAAATGAATTAATTGTGAAACAGCCCAAATTAATAAAATAAAAATTTACTTGCGCACGCCGGGATTTGAACCCGCGACCTTCGGATTCGAAGTCGCGAGCCTTCCCCCCTCGACCACGGAGGCCGTCAGATGATGTGGCTTGCCTTTGGTCGGCTCCCACCCCAACACACCTAAATATTCATGTGTATCAATCATTATTTTATGGTAGTTTAGTTTCAATATATTCCTGACGAGGGAAGGGTACTTCCAAAACCGATCGAGATAATTATATATATATATATTAAATTTAAGTGGTGTAAAACAAATGTATACGTTTATATTATAATTATGACAAGCCACAAATTAAACGCTTTTAACGAATATGAAAAACAAAATATTTTTTGTTTGCCCTTGCGGTAGTTACGCCACTGCAGCACTTTTCATGAGTCTCATGTTTACAGTTTAAGCTGGAATTAAGCGCCTTTTAGGTGATATTTCACAAAAATAGGGCTATAAAAATCAATGTAAATGTATAATAAATTATTAAGGTACACGAAAAAATAATATACCTATTTAAAAATGTGCAGTCTGTGAAAAAAGTATGCATTGGCTCCTCCAAAAAAAATTAAAATCACTTACATTTATTTGATCACATATATTCATAAAGAATTGCATCGTGTGACAATATAAGCGACCCACCTGCTTCCATGGAATAGGGGCGTGTTCAAGGAACGGCAGAATGACCAATAAAATACATACATATTTATTAAAATTACGAGTCCCCCAGGACAATTCTGAATTTCTCATGCGTCACCGAAAAATAATATTACAATTATTTAGCAGAAAAACGCGCCGAATACCGTGGTGAATACAAGTGGTGATCTAGGGAGAAATAATAATGAGGGGGGATTAATGAAAGAAACGATACAAGCAGAAATTCTATGTTCTGAAATAGCAAATAAAAACTCTTGGACGATGAGTTATAAATTTTCAATATGTTTAGTACGCTATGTAATTTCCATATATACAATAATATATATTGACTGCAAAAAAAACCATATTATTATTTGTTCTATTTTAAAATACATGAATTATAAAAAACAGATTTGAAAGAAAACTCATGTCGATAATAATTCGTCGATCACAACACAAACAGGCGTATGTCATATTTTTCAGTAAATTATCAGGAGAGTTAAAAAAACGTTTTTTTTTTGTTGTAGATTCCCGTGGAAGAAAAATGGTTGATTAAAACCCCATTACCGAAACATATAATAATCAAGCAAAAAAAAAAGTTCTGGAAATTTGTTAAATACGAGATAAGCCTGTTCGTGTTGTGGGCGACGAATTTACGTAAGACCAAAGAGCAATTAACATATATATGGTAGATGCTCTAACACACAAGCGAAAGAAACCAAAATAAAAGGGGCAGGGAACGAGCCAAACGTGTCGCCAATTTAAGTAAAAACAGCTACTAAAAAGGTTCGGCTTGTTTACAAAAACTGAATATTTTGTTATAACCAATGTAAATTTAAATTAAGTATTTAGTTTGACCCTTTTTGTAAGTGTTTTGTAATTTGTTCACCGGAGTCAAAATCACGCAAAACAAACGCGGACGGCAGTGCGGCAAAGCTGGTGCCAAAATTGGTGTCACGTGACGTTTTCCTCCAGCCATCGAAATCGTATTAGGAGAAGTCTATCAATTCTGACGTCAGTGCCTAAGACCTTTCGATCACTGGACTCCAGACAGAAGAGGAAAGTGATCTGTCCAAGAAAGAATGTTGATAATTAAAAATATTGGATCAATATCACCAGAATTAGGGAAAAAGATAACTTATTTCAGGTACACGGACACGCCCAAAACACGCTCTTATCCCAGTGGCCCCATTGCTAGGTGAGTTCATCAGCAATCAACGCAAAGTAGGAATTGTTACAAGATCTGACGATAGAGATTGTGGGATTTCGGGGCTCAATTTGTTTCCAATTTCGTCGCGGTTTTTAATCGAGCAACCGAAGACACCAGCTAAAAAGAAGCTAATAAATTCATTGTCCCATTTCGCACGGCCTGAGGTCAATCAGGCCCGCCACGTGTTGAACTAATCAACTAATGGCGGCCAGTAGTATTATCTTGTCTGTCACGTGCAATCAAATAAAGGAAGACAAAACCATGATAATTTTAAATATTCAAACAATTTGAGGGAAAAAAAGATAAGGTTGCGACCAAAACTAGAACTCGGAACCATTCCCTTGTTCGGGAGGAATGCATCTTCTAACCATTTTGCTGTCGAAACCCATTTCTAGCATTACCTTACAGATTTTTCCGCAAATAAAACTGGATAATCATATCCAAGGCACCTTCGATGATTGCGATTGTGTTCACATAGAATCTTTGCATACGAACATAAAGGTGGATAGATGATGCCAATCACAGATCAAGGATGCCAATCATGGAAAAATATAAAACGATAAAAGAAAAAATATTTTTCAAGAAAGAATATGAGATTGATAAAAATGGCAGTAAGTAAATAGGTTTCGGTCAGGGTTCGAAAATATGATATTTATATATAAATATAAAATATCAGACATTACATCCGATATATTATCAAAAAGTGATATTGATTTTCTAAAGAGAACTCTAACTAGGAGTTCGAAAATTCTGCTTCTCCTCTCTCTAATCTAATGATGAAAATGCAAGAAAACTCTTCTGCATGAACGTTAATAATTGCTAATAAAGTGAAACGAAGTTGTTTTTTTTCTAATGGCCCATAGGTGGTCGTCATCGATGGTTAGAGATTTCCACCATACCAAACCAAGTGTAATGTATCGGACGTAGTTATTTATTTCATTTTAGTGTAGGCAGAATTTATGTACGTGTCCATTTAAGAGGAACGGCCGCGCGGCCTGTTTCATACAAAATTTAATTTTGGATTTGAGGGCAAAATACTCGCCTAAACCTAATGATATTTTTTTCATTAAAAAGTATAGTAAATATCTAGTACGGATTAGAAGCAATTTATTTATTTTTGTTTTACATTATGAAATATAGGCCATTAAAGGAATTGATTTTTCGCGATTTTGGAGGCACCTTTAACAATTATCTGGGGGCTAACGGTGATTTAAAAAAAATATATAAAAAAAATTATATAAAAAAAAATATATAAAAAAAATATATATATAAAAAAAAAAACATTTTAAAAATTAAAATAAGCATTATGGTGGACTTTAAATTAAATTAAAAATGAACAATTTACGTTGGAACACATATTTGCCGTATATAATTTAAAATATCAACCCGAAAAAACGTTTTTTTTTTAAATGTTTTGTTTTTATATTTTTTATTTACGAAATCATAATTACATTGCAAATATGATATATTTTTTTAATACGATACACCCGCAAATAAGTTTGTAAGCCGCGTCTAAAATTATGAAAATTGATTTTTTTCATGGCATATACTCGTACTTCATAATTTAAAACAAAAATATTTAAAATACTTCTCATCCGTGCTAGATATTTACTAAACCTGTAATTTAAAAAATGTGTCATTCAGTTTGGATGAGTATTTTGACCTCTAATCCAAAATTAAGTTATGTATGAAACAGGCAGCGCAGCCGTTCCTCTTAATGGTCATGTAGCGTCATACTAGGCACGATGAAGCTACATGTAAAGGTGCCCAACAACTTAGATTAGTCTCTGAGAACGACAATCCAGATGTACCGATGGGAACCTACCATTCGTCAGCCCTCACAGAATACAAAGGACCTCTGATAAATCTATCGGCACCGATCTTACTGATTCGAAAAAGAGTGTTGAAATCTGTGTATATTTATAAAGTGGCGAGTACAAAGTAATTTTTTAATTCATTTATTATAATAATATTTTTTTGAACCGTTTTAGCAAGTCTCCACCATTGCCCGGTGTTTCACTATCCTCCTAACCATGATTCACACTTCACTAACTCTTCTCTGGGCGTATTCTTTACTCCGGGATGGCAATACAACTCAAACCACTCAACTCATCGGGTAGGAATATACCATGTCATTACGATTTGTGGTATTTACGATCCATCTCACGGACCACTGGAATGTCTCGGTCTATTGGAGAAACCAAATGATGATTTTGATGCTGGTTTGTACATATAAACTACCAGTGCATTTACGTAGAAATAGTCGACTGGCTACGAAACACAATAATTAAATCATTTACACGTGGTTCGCGTTAAGAAGATTAATATAACTAAATAGATCTTTGTAATATTGTGCAATGTGGAAATTTGTCTTTAATAATAATAAATGGTTAATTTTTCTGAGCGCCGTTTAGTGACTAAAATCACCTCAGATGCGCTTTACATCTTATTAAAGTTTGTAGCTCCTTTTAAATAGATGTTTTTAGATTTTTCTTAAAGGTTTCGAAATTGCTTTCTGACCTGAAACCAAATGGAAGGTCATTCCAAGAATGTGGGCCCAGTACATTGAAAGCTCTGTTCCCAAAT
Organism: Halesus radiatus; assembly: GCA_022606495.2. NCBI lineage: Eukaryota > Metazoa > Arthropoda > Insecta > Trichoptera > Limnephilidae > Halesus > Halesus radiatus. The sequence continues at coordinate 254,414 of JAHDVE020011512.1, read as the reverse complement.
CTAGCAGCATTCGTACGAGAGAGTTCAACCAGTCTGTTCGACGCATCAGACTTGGTCGACCTGAGCGTGAGAACATTGTACCTCACGCAGAGATCAGTCAAGTATGATGGTGCCAGCCCGTGCAGAGCCTTATGTACCATAAGACAAATTTTAAATTGAACTCTTTCTGTGAATCGAAGCCAGTATAGGCTATTACGTAGAAGAGTGGTGTGATAGTAATTGGTGGCACCGCATATTAGACGAGCTGCTGCGGTAGAACACTCCCTGCAGTCTGTTCAAATGTACATGTGGCAGACCAGTATACAAACCTTTGCAGTAGTCCAATCTGGAGACTACTAAAGCATTTACCAGTCTTAGCAGAATCTGTTGGGAGACATCTTCTTATGGATTTCAATCGTCTATAGAAAAAATACACTAGACTTCACCGTATTGCAAAGTCGAGTATTCATTGAAACAATATTTTGGTCCAAGTTAACTAACAAATTTGAAGGGTATCCCACTCCAAAGACTGTTATTGTAGGTACTGTCAATTAAATGCTGTTTTCTGGGTGATGCGTAGAGATCAGAGATGATCTGAGGGGTGATGCAATCCACATAAACACATTTCACCGTTACGATTATCGAGATTATTCTCACAGCGATTCTACGATTAAGTTAACCTTTCCAGACCTGAAATAAAACTGGCAAATAGATTTTTTTTTTTTAAATTGGTGTAGTTTTTTTTAATTACTTTAGAAGTTATTGCTTCATTCATTTGAAAGAATATTAGGTCACTAAGGGCGTTTTTAACTTAAAATGACAAATCATACACTGTATATAAAAATATATATATTTAAAAATATATATGTATGGGCATATAAAAATTAAATAATAAAAACATACCTTCAAAACGTACATTAAAAAACTACTTAAAGGGTGCGGAAGTCGAGATTAAACACAAAAATCACATTTCGAAATATAAACATGGCTACAGCCTGAACGAGTAGTTAAATTCCAATGAAAATAAACAGGGCGCAAAACCCAGTAACTGGTAAACGAAAACTGACAATTTTAATGTACTGCAAATGGGGGGGGGGGGGGAATTATATGTATTTTATAATAGACGTACGGTACGAAAGGGTTATAGCGCAAGTTCCTGATAATCGGAGGTTACGGATTCAATGCCATCTCTATTAGGACCCATCAAAAATCATAGAGCAGATTTAGAAAACAATTTTTTGGAGTCGTTAGAACACTGAGAAATAGTGAAAATCGTAAATGAATTTTAATTGGTTAAGCTACATGTATTTTTTAAAAATAATATTAAGAAAGCTGTTCCATACATGACCTATTTTCAATAAAATAATAGATTTTGGGACGGATTTTTCGAGAAGTTGCTCTATTTGGATTTAAATGGAAAATGAATTCATTAACTTCTAGTGCGCCGAGATGCCCATCGGATATGCATAATTTGTATCCGTTGAACGTCGGCGTATGATGGGCAGTGGCGGCTCGTGACCTTTGAGTGAGCTAGAGTGCTAAGATTGAAAAATACGATTTTATTGATGTTGTTATAACTGAAAATGATTGTATTTTTTTCAAAATTTCAATTTTTTGTATTAAGATTTTACAGTTTTTTTTTACAGTTACTCCACACAGGAAACCCTGAGGGAAATAATTTTCCTCAAGGCCTATATCATCTTTGGGGATGCTGTGTGGAGGGTTTTTAGAGGATAGGAAGGAGTGAACTTGGGTCTTGAAGAGACCCATGTTATAGAATGGAGGAAACACAGAGGCCGGCAGATCATTCCACAGCCGAGCTGTTGAACACAAGAACGAGTCGTAGAAGCGACCCGTTCTCATGTGACAAATGTCAACCGTGTGCAAATGTTGGGCGCACGTTTGGCGTGTTTCCCGACTATGCACCGGTGCCGAAGGGATCAATGACGCTAGTTCCTCGGAGCATCTTCCATTAAAATACCGGTAGAACAAGGACAGCATTCCCACCCGACGTCTGTGCTCCAAAGATTGCAACCCATTTGTTAAGATAGGCGAATCTATCAAACGGACCGCCCGTTTCTGCACAAGTCAAGGTTTTTTTTCAGATATTTTGGGACTCCCGACCAGAGGTGGCTGCCAAATTCTACAATGGGGCGCACTTGCGATTTGTACAGGGTCAGCAGTTGTGTACTATTAAAGTATCTGCGGGCTCTGTACAATACGCCCAGCTTCTGAGAGGCTAACTTTACTCGGGTTTCGATGGAGCCCCCATACCTGAGCTGGTCACTTAAGGTTACACCAAGCATATCAATGGAGGGCTTGTTGGGAAGATTGCTTCCATTAAAGGAGACTAGATTGTCATTTCGATCCCTTTTAGACGTAATCGGACATGATTGGGTCTTTGAAACATTAAATTCAACGAGGTTATTCTTACCCCAAGAGGAGACCATCTCGAGGTAACCGTCCATTCTCTGCTTCAAAGCCCTTCGAGGTTAGGTAACTAAGAGTCATCCATAAAAAAAACCTTTTAGGTACCCCAGTGACGTATTATTTGAAGAGATACATGTTCTCGATGTAAGATATTATACATAAGAAAAATTATATTACACACACAAAAACAACGTCACCATTACCCATTCATAGACCATTATCACGACACCCGTCATTCTATAAGTAATCCAATAGTTCCACCTACCACCATGACACCCCTTGCTAAATGACAATTTTCATACATAGGTCCAAAGATGTTCAACATCATACCCGATACATCGAAATCGAAAAGTGCAACTGTTCTGCGCAAATTGGTCTATAATTTGGTTTTTGGTGTAGGGAGAGTCAAAAGTAAGCTGACTGACAGTTAATTCTTTTATTTATTTTTTTATAATTACAAACACATATATTAGTGGCGCTTTTTTGCCTTATTACTAATACCATCTCATGGCTCGATTTGCTGACCGAATGAATGTGTGTTGCATTATTTGTGCTCTTTGGGAGGGGATTTTAACTGGATTGAAAGCCCTAACCAAGGAATGGAAAAGGGACAAACATGTGGTCGTAAAGAATTTACTAAAGTTGCTTTTTGTACTTGATGAACGAAATATAATTAATATGTTTTTTGCTGTACTATTATTTATACTTGATAATTACACTTTTTTCTAGATGTGTCGTATTGCCATACTGTGTCAATACTAGCTTTTTCTATTCTGTTTTGTATAATGGCACTTAATATGACCTAAACTTGTCAATTTGACTCCCCTAAAACAGGATTTGTTCCCCCAGGTGGGCAGTCAAAGCTTTCATAGATTTTATGATTTAATGTGTGTGAAACCACGCTTATTACTTGATATATATTTTGCATAGGAATATGGATTCACCGAGATTACGCAGACTGGCGCTTTCCTGTTAAATTTGAATTATATTGTGGGTTGGATCCGGTTTGCAGAACTACGTTCAATTATGACACATAAAAATAAAAGATACAGCTGTACGAGATACATTTATGGTGGGATCATAATCATTAAATAAGCACCCTACGCGCGGCCACAGATGATAGCTCGTAGCTGGGCAGAGGCCAGGGACCGCAGATGCGGACAAGGCAAATTGTTTGTGTATGCCCCCCCCCCTACCCTAACCCCGTACACAATCATAAACAAATAATTGACAAAAAGCAACAGTTCGTTTAACGGGTTGGTTACTTCATTATTTGGTAAACAAACCATTTCCCTCTCGAGCGTTCTATAAAAGGAGGCGAGTCTAGAATTAAACATAAATAAACTAATGGGGTAAGACACATTCCATACATTTGGGTATCAAACACTATTTCGTTCGGAATCTCAAACTTCGGGGTCCAGGGTTTGGAGCTGTAGCGCGGGTAGAGCAATGGGTTTATGCCCGAAACTGAAGAAAAATTAATGTTGAATGATTCATTTTTTTTAATTAATTAAAAATAAATATAATTAATACTATAGGCCAGTGTGGACACTTGGTGACACTGCGGTCCTCTACTCTCCGTCGATATTGGGTTTCCAAAACAAATAAAAAGCTTCGCGGTTGCCCCAGAATATTCGATAACCATGTTCTCGGCTTTGGTGGATTGGAAATTAGTACTTGCAGCAGGTATTTCGACTTCGAAGTGGAGCAATGGAAATGGGTACCCAATGTCCCTCAATGAGTCAGTCACTTGTAGGAATGTTGATGAAAAATCATGTGCGTGGTCCTGCCGCGGAGAAATCCATTTTCATTCAACGAAACCTTTATCAGAAAGAGAAATTCACCACACACAGACCAAAAATACAATAGATGCCCTTTATACGTAATAGGAAGAAACCAAAACTGGAGGGGCGATGAGCGAGCTTAGGTGTCACTGTCATTTGATTTGCGAATAAATGCATCCTGACATTCTGCAGGCAACCCGCATTGCACGAGTATGTATTTACATTTCAAATCTCATTGCAAGTCTGCTAATGATCATCTCGTCCTTTTTACAATTGTGCAGAATTTATGACAAATCTCCCATTTCCCGTAGCCGTGGTAACAGATTCCGAATTAACCCAAACCGTCAATAAGTAAAACACTAAATAAGAAAAAGTTCGGCTTGTCCACAAAGCCGAATATTTTGTTGGAGTATTTAGTTTGACCGTTTTTACAAATGTTTTAAATTTGCTTACCGCAGTAAAATTCAATTGAAAGAAACGTGGACGGCAGTGATTTCGTGCCACTAAAACTGTTCATCGAATATATAATTAAAACATATGTTTGACTAGTTTTGGCGAAATTTAAACTTCATTTGGGTGACTTTAAGCTTTATAATTGATGTTCAATATAAAAAAAAAATTATCAATTCGGATATTATTATAATGTTAATGCTTAATACTATTATTATTCTTAAAGTTATAGTTTTTAAAACGGTACATAATTGTATTACTTATGGTTTACTATGAATAGAATATAAAATTATGTGCGGTAAAGCTCATCTTTGTTTTGACATTTGATATTCCAACCTCAAAACTGATCAAAACCGACCGGCCATAGATTTAGAGCTTTTTGGAAGCTTTGAAAAATTGAAACTTTGAACATAACTATGAAAACCAACTTTAGAAGAAAAAAAAACTAAAAATCCTGGTATTTATGTTTGAACGTCGTTAATTATTTAAAAAAATTATAATAAAAAAAATGGACTAGAGTTTCTTATTAGAGCTTTAACAATTATTTATTTGAACTATGCAAACGAACTTTAAAAAAATACGTTAGAACGTCATACGTTAGAACGTCAAAAAAAAACATATATATACTATAATGGACTGGAGTTCCTCATTTAAAAATAACGATGGTGTAACGATTTTACCTATGGTGTAAACACTTTTTTCGGCTTGTTCAACACCGACGAAATTTCCCAGTCTGTGTGAGGGGCGATTCGCTACGCACAGTTACACGCGGTGGTAGTTGGGACCAACAACTCTTTTTCAACACAACTCCAGCGGATGTAACCGCCAGATAATTGGATTTTTCCAACACAGGCAAGATTTTTTTACGAATCAGGGCATCAAATAATATAGGCGATTACAACACACTTACTTCAGTACGTAGGTACTTGTTTTACAATGTAAAAATATTTTACGCGATAGGGTAGGTACCTACGGACTTGGCTAAGTCGGTACTTATTTACGGAAAATATTTTAAATTGCAACAGGTACCTACCGAAATGTTTAAGGCAACTAACTACCTAATCAGCGAAATTCGTAGGTACGTAGAAGTAGATTGGTACTATTAAGTTTCCCCTAGTGAAAGACCATCCAAATTCGAAGCATTGAAACTATAAAAAGCCTGCCTTTGGTCATAGAACAATGCACGCCAAATAGTCTATGGTTATGTCCAATTTTTAAGACACTTTTTCTTTCGAAGATTTGCTGCGTCACTTTGAGTTACGCAAATACAAATGATTTGAAATATAATAGAAATAAAATGTGAACGCGCTACAAATCTTGTCCATCATAGAAATGTTCATTGTATGAGATAGATCATGTAGTTGAATTAAAGACATCAGATGGATTCAGGGAGAAGGTACACAATCAATGTAAGGCACTTTGTGAAGAGGCTTTACAATCTTTACATAACGCTCATGCAAAAAATGTTCCATTTTGTTCCCAGTACATTTCGTTTACTTTATATTTTATAACATAGATGTAACCCTTTGCTCCCTCGGGTGACCTCGGAGGTCAAGTTAAAGTGTATACCACATTGTTAATTGTCACTGTCAAACACATTTTACTGTCTTTAATTCGACCCCGTAACCCACGCCAGCTGAGATAATGCGTAAAAATGAAACAAACAAACAAACAAACATACATAATATAATATACTCTAAATTTATATATTATAATAATGAAATTACATAAATAACAGATGCGATCTTTTTACACAACAAACTCATTTTCGCACTTGTGGTTCTTTTGCATTGCATGAGCGAAAATATGATCTACCTATAATATGCCATACCTAACTGAAATACCGGCCCATCGTTATTTGGAATGTACTTCGGAGGGTAATTATTTTTTAGTTGTCAATCATAGTCACATTTGATTTCGATAAACTTTGATATTTCCCGGTTCAATTATTATAAAATGTGAAGTGTAAAAAAATGTCATTGATACCTATACAAATAATGGTCAGTACAGCCGCTTGACCGGAGATCGAAAGAAAAAATAGACTAGATGGACCAATCGACCAATGATCTTGAAAGGAGAGATGCACTAATACTTCTTCAAAGCCCAGAAATAAGAAAAAAAATCTTGAAGATGAACAACAACCAGTAAACATAAACAACCGGTGTATTCATATTTTTTTATCAGTGCGCAAATGCGTCCACAGTCCGCAACACTGTAAATAACTAAAAGTGTAAAAAAAAAGTTAATATCTTACGCCTTTTAAGGTCATTTTATAAATATTTTCCAGTCCTAAAAATTATAAATATTTCAATAAATACCAACTCTTCTTGTGCCACCAATCTTCTAATAAATGTAACATCAATAGAAAAGGAGAATACAATAGCAACTCTAAAACTATCACCTCTATACTAAAATTTTCTAATAAAACTGTGTTCCATCTGAAGCCGACCTGCCAGGTAAGCATGTTTTTTCTGTATCTGTTTGTACATAATTAGAGAATATGAAGTAATATTTGTACAGCGCCCATGAGGTGATTTTTTACAAAAACGGCGCTATACATATCATCCAATTATTATTATTAAAGACTTCTATCGTGGTTATTATTTATTTGTCTTCCTCTAATATTTTAAGAAATTCTGTTGAAATGTTTGATGAGGTTAGTTTTTGATTATATTTTTGATAGGCATCATTTTTTATACACCTCACAAGAACGCCCTGTCTGTACGGTGTACATAAAGTGGAACTGTATCGCCACATGGCTGGGCAATGTTGTGAGGCGGGTTACGGAAGTGGCTATAGGAAGGGATTTGTTTATGTGTGCCTTAAATACACCCATTTTAAATAAAGGAGAAAATAGATGCCGGCAGTTCGTTTCACATACAAAAACGAGTCTGAGAAACGATCCGTTCTCATGAAGCCGACATCATCTGTGAACGAGTGTTCCGGGAATTAATAATGCTGCGAGTTAAAGTTTTTGGTATTCTAGCTATGTGTTGACATTTTTCTTTGCTAAAACATCATACTAGTCACCTTTGAAGAGGTCACGACCTATATGACTGACTTATACCAAAGCACTTTGATTTATACAATATTTAAATATGTATACGTACAACCGTCTAACTGAACAACCCCGTCTTCTAACTTCGAACACGTCCAGCTGGAGAGTCGGCAAAATTAAATTGGTAACGGTAATACATTCTCCCTAGGGCAGTAACAACATAATGAGTGCACGTACACCGTACAGAGCCATGGTCCGAGTTACGAGCCGGGAAGATAAGAAGGACGCTGCATGAACCGTATAATCATGAGAGCAGTGAGCAGTTCGAGTAAGAGAGCATGATCCTTGGTGGTGCGATGCACACACGCACAGAGAGCAAAGGACGTGGCGTACATAAAGAAAACAAGCTATTATTACATGAATAGGACCCTTGCCTGGACTCACTACTCATTACTCAGTACCGTGATGCTGCGGTACCAAACCTTTTCAACTAACGAACCTCCCTGTTCCACAATTATTTAAAAATAAAAAATCTATATACATAATATTTTCAAAAAATATTTTTGTTTTTTTATACAAATCTAGTTCTTTGTCCGAGTTTGAACTTTTGAAGGCCACTGTCTACGCGAGATTTCGAAAAACCACCCTCATCCCCCTTTCCCACCCCTTAAAGCAGAATTTTGATTCTTCCTGATGAAATTTTGCACACTTGACATTTAAAGTAAGAGGGAAAATACGGGGGTAGAGGTAGGGTTTATGAATGTAATATTTTTGGCTGGAGTTCCTTATTTGGAATTTCATACGCACACTGATATCTTTATGTACATGAATATTTAACCAAAACTTCATATTTTGAGTTCCGCTCTAATATACGTGACACGACACGACACGACACGTACGAGTGCAGTTTGTAGTTGGGCCGTTAAGATAACCTCCATGCTATGATACCAATCGCTGATAGTAAAGACCACAACAAGAAAAATAAGGTTTTTGTTCAATAAAGTTCCACGCTTTCATGCATTCAACGCGCCATGACAGAACGAAAATAGTGGAAGAGAGAGCTAGAGAGTGGTAAAATTATTTATTTAACCTGCGCTCAACACCATACCGTTTTCTTCCTTCAAATACCTACTTGAATAACACATGCGTTCTGGTTGGGATACTGGGGAGATTAGCGTTACGAACCCCTGTAGCTAGGTATAGTAGCCAGCCTGTGGTACCCGTACCGGTAATGTATGGCCTCGGACGAAATTACGTGGAAAACGCAAGACGACATTTTTATAGTAAGCTGGTTACCTTAGCCTTAGAGTAACAATGGTAGCTGGGTACTTCCAAACACTAAAGTGCTGAGGCAAGTTACGGGAAGAACATCGCGGTGTATACAATTCGTTAACATCAGTGATCCCTTTCGGGAGGTAACATAAAATGCGGAAACGAAGAATATGGGATCAGTAACAAAGAAACTAAAATGATTACGGGTAACACATCGATTTTTCGAATTATAGAAGAAACTAATACATAAGTCATTGAACTGTTGACAATTATATTATTGGAAACGTTTATTGTGTAATCCACCGGAAACAGAACAGTTCGAGTGTTACGATTGCAATATTTGTGATACTGAGAGGCGGAAGGAAAAGATAAAAGGTGGAAAACGTTGAGAGAATCTGACGTATTATCTGGTCACTAAGGGGCAGTTGTTCGACCCGCCGCTACATCTAACATCGTCACAAATCGACAGTCCGCGCATTTTGAATTTTTTTACATTTGAACGGTCCTCGTTAACCGTCGATTCTCGAGAGGGGATTTGATAAATTTTATTTTGGGTGATTTGATCAGCCGTTAAAGCAGAAGTGCTTATTCACACAAGGCGTTGCGGTTTGACGCGATTACGCACGTCGGCAGCTACCGCGCGGTTTTGCTGCACCTCCTTGAGTGTAGTTTTAAAATGCACGGTGTCCGGAAACTACGGAACTGCACGGACCTCTCCATATCCCCCAGGATCTTTCGGTATTTTTTACCCACTCTCCCAGTGGCGGCTCAGATTTAGATGGTAGGTGGGGCAGCCCCCCCCCCCCCTACCATCCTCTTACAAAAATTGAAATTTTGAAAAAAAAAATCATTTTCGGCTTCGACAACATCAATAATGTCGTATTTTTCAATCTCTGTTAGCACTCTAGCTCACTCAATAGTCATGAGCCGCCACTGCTCTCTCCCAATCACAGTTTTCTTAAGGGATTATCCTGACGACTGGCACAATGCCTCCTGGGAAGAGTGGCACTGTTTCAGAGGGAATGCCCCGGTGTCCTAGCGACGGTTTGTTCCAAGTATTCTCATCTTGTTTATTTTGTACCCTTTCGATTTTTTTAATGTTAGTATTCTTCCGCGTCCCACTTGGTTATCGACGAAATACGGACGTGCAGAGCAGATCCACCATGTTTATAAGAGTCACTTTTGTATATTAATTGTTTTTGTCAACCGTAAGTATAATGTACTAACCAATCTGGGTGTATTTTTACTAACCTCCTTCTAAGCTACCGCTATGCAGGAATACTTGAGGGTTTAGAATCACAAATTTGGATTGGTTCAACTAAAAAATTTGAGTCCTTGAAGTGCACCGTGGAGGAGTGACCAAAAGTTACTTATACCGGGATGGGAAAGTGGTGGGTAACACCAACTGTCAGGAAACTAGTGTTACAAGCGAGAAACCATTGAGCCCACATCTCATAGATAAGACAATTTTTTTTTTTGATTTTTTAGAGCAGTTAGTTTTTTTTTCAGTAACTAAAGGGTTAATAATTATTGGAGCCGCGTCTACACGTCGACGGATTTTAAAAAGACAATAAAAGATGATAATTGCCCCGTAGCGACTAATTATTTTCAATTAGCCCAGAAAAAATTCAACTTCCGACTTGAATTGTTCGAAAACGAAAGCTCAAAAGAAAACGAAAAATTATAGATTAACAATATATTACTCTAAGGCGGCGACTGAATGGGCTCTCATAAGCTCTTCAAACTTGAGATTCTCGGCGGTTGCTAGGCGCCAACCGCTCGGTTTCTAAACCGAGCGGTTTAAACCGCGCTGTTCAACAGCCCTGTGGCGGCGATGTCAAAACGGAGCTGATCGTCGACTTGTGACGATGTCAAATGTGACGGTCGGTCAAACAACTGGACCTAAGATATATTTATGTCGTGTTGCTACGTACGAGTTGACAGAAAAAAATTATGGAAGGTATTCTCCAAGTATGGAGTGAATATGAATCTTATACAGGCAATCGCATCTCTGTACGAGGGAAGCGTTACATGTGTTAGGGTAAACGGTAATTTTACAGGGTGGTGTTTGACATCACAAAAGGTGTTAAGCAAGGCTGCGTAATGTCACCCTGGTTATTCAATCTATACATGTGTGCAAGAATTGAAAGAGGTGGGCTTAGGCGCGAAAATCTGAAAGTATGTTGCCTGTTGTATACTGATGATGCGGTGTTGATTGCTAATAGTATGAAAGATCTACAGACCCTCGTATCTAGGATGAACGAAGTATGTGTAAAGAACGAGCTAATTATGAATGTAAGTCTAAAGTCATGATGTTCGAAAGAGAGAGTACTAAAACAGTGTGCAATATAGTTGTGAATGATGAATACTTGGAGCAGGTCGATGAGTTTATGTATTTGAGAAGTATGTTTACGAAAGATGGAAAGACTGATAGGGATATTGAAAGAAGGGTGAATGCAGGAAACTCCATTAACGGAGGACTGAACGCGGTTAAACAAAAAGTTGTCAAAAGAAACGAAGCTAGCAGTCCACAATGGAATGGTGATACCAACCCTGATGTATTGCAGTGAGGCATTGAATTGGCAGAGGAAGGATGAAAGTAGACTGTGATCGTGTGAAAAATGTTGAGATTCGTCAAGAATGCCAGGGTGATGTGAGCAAATTAGTAAGATTAAAAAAAAATGAACGAAGAAAGGAGTGTAATGAGAATATAGGTATTTATTCGATACTCGGACTCAGTAGAAAAACACATAATTAAAAGAATATATATATATATATACCGTCGGGCTCATAAAAATAAATAAAAAATAATTGCACATGCGGAGGTCCAAAAAATGCACTTCATTTTTTATTTTTTAATTCCTGTAAAATTGTTAGATTAGCCCCGGCCGTTGTCGAAGACGACGGCAGGGATAAAAACCCAAACCACAAATCTACAAGTGGCCTATAGGTTCTGACCGGAGGTTCTCGGGGTCAACTAAGGGTATTAGGTTGGGTTTAATAATAACATGGTTTTACACTTGGCGCTTCCGACAAATGTCATATCATACTAACAAAATTAAAGATAGCGTTCCCATTACATATTTACTATTTTTATTTAAATAAAGTAAAAATTAAGTGAATTTTTTGGACCACCGCATGTGCAATTATTTTTTATTTATTTTTATGAACCCGACAGTACATTTCTTTTTTTTTAAAATTATGTATTGTTCTACTGAGTCCGAGTATCGAATAAATACCAGAATATATGACGCAAATGCGAATGGAAGAAGCAGGGGACGCCTCAGGAAGACATGGCAAGATCAAGTGAATCAAATACTTGCGTCGGGCCGTGTTAGAAGTCGGAATAACAGAAAAGAATGTATGAGACGATGTATGAATGTGAATGAAGCAAGAAGTGTATGCCAAGATAGAGTTGTTTGGCGGTTCGTCCTCTCTGCCCACCCCTGCGGAGAAACGACGTGATGGTTAGTTTGTTACTACGTACATACATATTTATTAATTTCAAATCACTCGAGTACTCAGGTAGGTTCAGATGCTCTTGATAACATGGCACAGAGACCGCCTACCTGCCGGCATACCGTATTTCCGGTTAATTTATTATTGTTACTGGTACTTTACCCCCCATAAGCATGTACGTTACTTGAACCGCACCGAAATGCGTACCTACCATAAAATTCACTAAATTTGAATAAATTATCATTGTTCCTTCTACAAAATAAAACGTAAGAATAAGGAAACCCAGTCTATCTTTTTTAAATGATGCGGGCATGTAGAGCGAATAAACGAAGAAAGGAGTGTAAGAAGAATGTATGACGCGAGTGTGAATGGAAGAAGAAGCTGGGAACGCCCGAGGAAGACATGGCACGATCAAGTGAATCAAATACTCGAGTCGGGCCATGTCAGAAGTCGGAATAACAGAAGAGAATGCATGAGGCGTTGTATGAATGTAAATGAAGCAAGAAGTGTATGCCAAGATCGAATCGTTTGGCGGTCCGTCCTCTCTGCCTACCCCTGCGGAGAAACGGCGTGATGGAAGGTTAGTTAGTTAGCGTGTATTATTGCATAATATGTTCTCGAGAGTGATGACCTTCCCAAACGTCACTGAGAAACAGCCTTTTATTTTGCTTACGCATACCTAATGTTATTAATCAGAAAGAGATAAGTGCATTATGACCGTTGAATTTTAATATTCGAAAAGTTTAACACTGTGTTCTTTTCATTATTTAAAAAATAAACTTATTTTTATTCCAAATATTCTTTTCTGAAGTAGAATAAAAACTTTGTAACATGCTGTATGCAAGCAACACATCTGCATGAGTACTGTGCTCGACTCAATTCTGACTGCGATACCCATAAATATAGGTAAAAGACCATTATTCAGAATTGAAACGTTGCTTGAAATGGCTTTAGCCATGTTTGGTGATCAGGTCTAAATAGCCAGGTGTTTCTCCACCTTCCTCTTCTTTGTCTTCTTCCCCTCCCCACTACCTTCGGGCTCACACATACCCTGATTGGGGATGCCATCGTCTTACTGGCTCCAGAATGGTTGGGAGCAGTTGGGAGTCATCACATTTTTTTTTTATGTGAACACCACATTAGTCTCAGCCAACCGAAGCCAGTGAGACTATGGTATCCCCAATTGGGATATCTGAAGAAACTGAATGGAGTGGAGAGGGGACATTGATGGGGGAGAAAAAAATTGGTAAGTACCTGGATATTCAGATCCGGTCACCAAACGCGATTAATGCAATTTCAAAGAACTTTACCATTCTGAATAGTTGTGTTTTGAGAGTATATATTACCAATGTTCCAGGAAAATTCGGTTGTAATTTTTGTATACAAAACTTAATTTTGAATTTGAAGCCAAAATACCCAACCAAACTGAATGATCTTTCATCAAAATGTATAACAAATATCTAGTACTGGTCGTATTTAAGTATTTTTTATTATGTTTTTAATTTTTTTTAAATAATTTGCAGGTTTCTGGTAATTATTTAAATAAAATCATTTAATCTTAACTACTATGTAAATATTCACATAAAATAAATAAAGTGTTTTCAGGATCGATATTTTAAATTATTGGTCGTTTTTGATTCAAATTTAAGCCTATCATTATGCTTTCTTAACACCTTTTTATGCACTATATGTACGTAGTGGTGTGAAAGGGACATTAAAAAAAATAATAACTTTTAACTCATAAATAATTGCCGATGTTGCCTATAAAATCATGAAAAATCGGTTATTGAATGCCCTATAGTTTATAATTTAGAAAAAAAAAATACTTCGAAGTAGTACTAGATTTGCTATACATTTTGATTTTTAAAAGATCATTCAGTTTGGTTGGGTTTTTTGGCCTCAAATCCAAAATTATGTTTCGTATGAAAAGGGCCGCCAAGCCGAATATGAAAATCACCAGTTGAAATAAAAATTACGTCAGAAGCCAGCGACAAGCTTTATTATTCGTCACGGGGGCGGATGGAACGTAAATATACATGTATTTACATGACAACCGTTGAATGAAAACGCACCAAATTAGATACAGTAACTGGAGAGATTTAAAAAAAATATATTTGGGAAACAAAGTCTTTATAAATAAGTATGTACCATAAAAAAAACATATTCTAGAATAATTAAGTTCATTTAAATGGATATCCCGTTCCAACTATAGTTGGTAAGTCTTGGTAACAAATACTTAAATGATATGTATGTATTTGATAATAATCTAAACTTGGCAAATTTAGAAAAAAGGATGAACGAATTATTTCTACCTAGTTTATAAATGATTGTTAACTACAACCTTTTTACATTATTTACTTATTTGTTATTAATGTTAATATTGACTTTGTGGATATTTAATTTTTTTCTGTTCCTTTATAATTCCTGTGTATTTTTAGCTTTGGTACAGTTTTTTTTCTTATTTCAATGTAATTAACTTTTGTGCATGTTTTCTATTTTTATTTTTTTATGTGATTTAAAAATGATACATCTGTATGTAAAAGCCCTCTGGGCATTTAAATAATAAAATAAGTAAATAAATAGTATTACAGATAATAAATAAATAAACATTAGATATATGTAAATATTTGACGGCCTCCATGGTCGAGGGGTAAGGCTCTAGACTACGAATCCGAAGGTTCAAATCCCGGTGTGCGCAAGTAAATTTTATTTAATTAATTTGGGCTGTTTCACAATTCATTTAAAAATAATATGTAGTATATTTGCGCACGTTCCAGAGTGGGAGATACTCTCAGTATCGCCCTGGTGAAAGACCACCATTCAGAATTGAAACGTTGATTGAAATGGCTTTTAGCCGTGTTTGGTGACCAGATCTGAATAGCCAGGTATTTCCCCACCTTCCCCTCCCCAATACCTTCAGCCTCACAACATTCCCAAATTGGGGATGCCATAGTCTTACTGGCTCCAGTTGGTTGGGAGCAGTTGGAACTTGTGGAGTAATCATATAAAAAAATATATATAAATGCAGTTTTCGTATTATTAACATTATAAAAGTAAGCATCATTGTAAGAAATGACAGTACAACATGTATACTATTAAAAACCATAAATTAACAATAAGAGATAAGCCAATAGAATTGTGTTGTGGACGTGTCCGTGTGCTCGAATAATCTCTATTTCTCCTTACTCCTGGTGAAAAACATTTTCAAATATCGAAATTCACCCTTGAACAGATAAACAATTTCATTTGCATGTCTCAGACCTAGGACTGGAAAGGCCTCGACAACAGTTTTCTTTCAAATCGGTATAGATTACAATTCCAGGGATTAACTGTTCAGTGCATACAGATTAGTTTACTATTCTAAATGAGGGCACATTTCTAATTTAACCTCCTCGACACGGTTAACTTTACAGTCGATGGAGTCGCCAATTCGAGCGTAGATTTTGTGGATACAAAAATCTATAGATTTAAAAAAGGAGTTGTTCCATCTTTGGTCGCCTGCAAAGTTATATATTCATTTCACAGTAAGTAGGCACTAAGGAATTTATTAATGCATTGCTTGTAAAACTTGCGTTTACGAAATTATAAATAGAATCTGTTCATTTCCAGAAAAGCGATAAAGTACCTACCTACCTATACTATATTTTATTAGACGATTATTTGCATTCTGTATTTAAATTGTGAAATGTTTTTTTGATTCTGTAGAATCAAAATTTCCCAGTTTGGCAAGTCAAATTACCCGTGATTTTTAATTAATATCATAATAAATTATTGTGTCAATTTCCCTTCAAATTCTAAGAAATGTTTGTAGGTACAGTCTGACATTGTATAGTAGACAAAAAATGGGGGTGCTGCCATCGTTTTAAATGACAACACCAAGATGGCTCATGGAAAGACTACTGTAACTTTAAAAAAACTCAATGGTTCAAATGCATGTTTTTTACTTTCGCCAAAACGGTATCCAGAAATTAGTGGTACTTTCCGAAAGGAGATGATTCTGCTTCACATTTTAAGACAATTTTATATTGAAACTTTTTTAAAAAGCTTTATAAGGAAGACAATTACACGGAAAAGGCGATTTATTGAATTTCTGAAATTTATGGTACCGAAATAACGTATAATTTTTTTTTTAAAACATGAAATTCACCGGAAAAAAAAAACCTAAATAAACGAAGTGCGATGTTTTGCTTTGCTTAAATGATAAATGTGAAAACATTTTAATGTGCGGGACAAAAATTCGAAGACTTCATAGTTAGCAACTCGGTATTGCCATGGTAATGAAAAATGTAGTTACACATACAACATTTTTTTACCAACGAAATAGACATTTAGGTACGTACTTATTCGATGCAAAATTGGTCAATTATATAGCATTACGCTACCATACATACATATTTAAAAATATCGGTTTTGCTTCAAAAGTGAATACTAATAAATACACCCTCATCGTTTTTCTTTTGTAATCGAATTACTAGTTTCCAATTCAATGAGTGTACTTGAATCCAATGACACATCGATAAAGAATAAAAAAGCTTTGACCCCTATTTTGATTCTCCCAAAACCGCACCTGCTGCCGACAGGTCGTTTAGATCTATTTAATTTCAAACTTTACTCACTTCCTAAATATTATTTTCTTGAGATAGAACTAGGTGTGAAAACTGAAAAATAATATCGTTTGCACAAAATCAAAAATAAAATACTTATTTCAAATACAGAATAAAAATAATCACCCGGCACCTCTATTTTATTGGCAGGTACTTTATATAGTATTCTGAACATGAAAATATTCATTTTTATAATTTGATTATTTGTACAAAACACATCATTAGCAATTTTGAAAATGTTACCCTCCTACGTACCAGGAAATTATACTGTTTTATATACGGCAAATATTCCTTCCATAACTTTGAACACAAAATATTTTGAACCTTCTCAGAAAGCCATCGATTTACTGTAACGGTCTATTGTTCGTGAGCGCTTTGAACTTAAAACAATGTACCTAAGAAAAAAGAAAAATAATAAGCATGTACGTAATACAATCAATAATGGTTGTTTCAGTTTGACATATTAGGACTTGAATAGCAAAACGTTTTAAATCGTTGCTCCAGTATCGTTTTTAACGGTTCAACCCTTAAAACATGCCGGTGCGGAAATACCGAGCCACCCCTATTCGTTCGGTCTAGACAAAATCGATGGCAACGAAAAACTCACGACATGGCGTCTAAATAAGGTCGAATTATTATTTTAGCAGAAACCGTAAAAAACGTGTATTTTAACTTATTTATAATATTATCATTCAGCATCGATACATTGAAGATAAATATGTAACAAAATAATGGTAAAAGTTAACATTGGTTGTTATTTGAGAAATATTGTACAAAAATATTAAAGAATTGGATACATTAACTGAAAAGTGGATATAGTTATACATAAATAGTTATCATTTGCGTAGTTTGTTCCCATTTTTTAAGGGCGGTAAAACCCGTAAAAAAACATTGCAATAATAATATTGATTTCAACTTACGTGTTCGAATTCAATCCCAGAAACCTTAACACACGACAATATTAAAATAACGTTTTCAGATGCATAATTATTGTATCACAAATAAAGCGTTCGTAACGTAAATCGAAAGCGATTTATTGTGTCGCGTCGAAACAAACTACCTTCGCCGTCCCTTCTATTGTGCAGTTTGGTTTTGAGGAGGGACGCCACTTTTAGTGTTGCCATTAGACAGTAAATTAGTGGGATACAAATGTTGCACTATATAAAATTTCAGTACCTATTTGCCTGACTTATTTGTCCCGTAGACATTGACTTCAGATAAAAAATGTTAATAATCATTGCACCGAGCTCGGTTCGGAGTTGTCATTGATAATCTTGATATAGCCTTTTGTAATACCTAAAATAAATGACCAAATTCACCGAAATACTTTTCTAAAATGTACATTTAAATAATAAAAATTCCCAGACTAGACCGGCCATAAAATAATTTAGCACAAAGGCTAGCCGAACCTATTGTTAGAAAAATTTTAAACTACTACATCGTAAAATAAAATAATCTTAATTGCTATTTTGGAAAGTCGGCAATTACTTTGAGATTTTATGGGACGGCAATAAACACCTCAAAGGAATTAAGCCGCCCGGCGGAACGGCCCGAGGAACAATGCGGGTGATAAAAGAATACCTACAGGTAGACAACCAACAGAGGGCTCTAGGAGACAGTCAGGTGCAGTCTTCCACCGAGGAAGCACGAGTCGGGAGCAGTCTTCCACCGAGGAAGCACGAGTCGGTTGCAAGAGTCCGCCCAGGACGGAGAGTCGGTTGCAGTAGTCCGCCCAGGACAGACAGTCAGGGTTTGAACCTTCCGCCCAGGAAGGTTCCTATTCTCGCTCCTTGGAGAGGCCGTCCAGGTCCTCTGACGACGAGTGGATTTTACGCTTCCATCCCAGAAGGAAGTAACTGATCTTCGCCCTTCGGAGATCAAACATCGGAGACCGCCCAGGCCTCTGATTATCGCCGCGTTGTACCTACTCCCGATCCGGAGGTACATGAAAACCTAATGCGAACGCGAGGACTCTGCATACAAAGCAGCCACTGGACCCTGGACAGCCATCACAAAAGGGGAAGTGCCTCTGACTCTAATGATAATTCCTCCACCCTGTCAGCCAGTGAACCTCTAATTTTAAGAATACAACTTTTTGTAATTAGTTAATTTTAAGTACAAAGACTTTACAAGTAGATTTAAGTAATTGCCTATCTAGTTTTATTGAATTTATTATGTCTAATTAAGATTAACTCTAGTTTTAAGACTTACTCCACGACTATCAAAATAAATTACTTGTCACTACCTAAGATCGCTTTTCTGTTCCTCCTTTTTTGCGTTATTCCTAGAATTAGACCCACTGCCCCAAACCACCGTCATATCAATCTACCAAAATTTGTAATATTTATGACACAATTCGTTTCTCATTAGATACTCGTAATACTGAAAATAAATAATAGCTATCCTTGAAATAAAAATTATCGGGAATCACCAAATCACCTATCCTTTGTTCCTTGTACTTCACAATGAAAAAATATCTTTTCACATGTTTTTTGTCTTTCTAAGTGTTAGAAAAATATGACGAATTTCAATTTTATAGCCCCCACCGCTTGTCGATAGCTGTTGCGCCTATTCTAGCTCCATATTTTAATTTCGCCGATGGGGTGATTTTTCATGAAAAACGGCGCTATGTAAATTATCCAATTAGTATTATTATTTGAATAACATGCATAATGCATATTTGGGCATTTATTTATTTGGAAATTTATTTATTTATTTTAGCAGAAGTTTTCAGGAATACTTTTTGCTCCACACCAGTTCAACCGCAAATAATGGATAAACAGATTGATGCACCAACAAATCAACCGGAACAACAACCGTCCATAGTCATCTTACCTGAGATGATCCAACGAGAAATACGCAACATGGCAGGAGGTAAATCTGCAGGTCACGATGGACTTGTCATAGATCACGTAAAACACGCGGGGGGTACGTAACAACTCTGCTCGTCTCTCTCTTCACTGCCATGATCGGACTCGGGCACATTCCGAAAGAAATGTCCAAAACCATAATAATACCAATCCCCAAAAGCCGTCAATTGAACCTGACATCATCCGTTAATTACACGCCCATATCTCTTGCCACAATAACTCCAAGAATCTTTGAAAAAGTCATCTTACACTTAACCGAAGACAAGCTCAATACAGAGGACTCCCAAATGGGCTTCAAAGCTGGATTGTCTAATGATACAGCCAAATATAGTATGAAACAATCAATTGAATATAATAAAGCCAGAAAAACAACGGTATACGCATACTTCCTAGACTTGAGCAAAGCCTTTGACAGGGTTAGTTATAATAAGTTGTGGAAAAAACTGACCGAATGAAAAGTACCACCGCAAATTGTTGATATATGATAAGTACATGGTACAACCAACAGGAAAACTTTTTCATAGCCTATCAGAAGCAGATCAATTAAAGTGCGGCGTTAGACAAGGAGGCTCAATGTCCCCAGTGCTATTCAATGTATACATGGATGAAGTTAGCAAAACTCTGAAGAAAACAAGAATCGGATGTCACATTGCTGGGGTATGTATAAACAATATCAGCTATGCAGATGACATGGTCATACTTGCCCCATCGGTAAGAGCAATGAGAAAACTTCTAGCCATATGCGAATCGTACGCTATTAGTCACGGGCTGATGTATAATGGTAAAAAATCGTCACTGCTGATTTTCAAGGCAAATACGGGCCCTGATGTCATTCCGCCCATACATCTCGGCGGAGCCAATCTTGAAATCTGCAGCGAAATAAAATACTTGGGGCATTTCATCACTGATGACCTAAACGATAAAAACGACATAGAACGCCAAAGAAGAGCACTGTGCGTACGTGCCAACATGCTCGCCAGGAGATTTAATAGGTGCAATCCTCCGGTAAAAAAGCAACTATTCCAGACATACTACATGAGCTTTTACACTAGCGAACTATGGATAAGATATACACAAGGCGTCATGGACACACTCCGAGTGCAATATAACCACGCTTACAGGGCGCTGTTCGGCCTCCCTTGGAGATGCAGCGCCTCGCAGATGTTCGCAGAGGGAAGGGTGCATGGGTTCGCTGCTTTGATGCGCCACAGAATAGCCGGGACGAGTCAGCGCTACCGGAGATCGGAAAACACTCTTGTCCAGGCCGTCGCCCAGTGGCAGGGCTCGCCCCTACATTGTAAATGGAGAATTTCCCTCAGGCCACTCTAGCATAAGTGCTAAATATGTTATTTTAATTTAATTTAATTTTAATTTATTTTTTATATTATATTTCTACAGCATATATATATATATATATATATTTTTTTTTTTTAAATGTATTTATTCTTTTTATATGGCAGACAGAGTATTGCACTCACCGCTTTGTTCTGCTGAAATAAAAAAAAAAAAACATTATTATTATTTTGAGGTGAGTTGCAAATTTGAGTCTTTTTTCGTCAGTATAAACATAGTTCAGTCATGTTTTATTCTTCGTACTGCACGTCCGTCGGGATTGCCTGCCGAACTAATTTTGAATGGCCAATGTGTTTGTGTGGAGGCCGGTTCTCCCGAGTTCGGCCAACTAGTTCCCCATCGGGGCGATCTCGGACCAACTCGTCGAACTCGAGCCAACGTTGGGGCAACGCACACTAACTACCCCTCTACACAATCGCCCAAACGTTCGAGTTGGAAGGTTGAGCAGTCGTGTGGTCGTGACATTAAAATAAATCTCTCTCCACGCATATTAAAACATTATTAAAATATTTTGAAAGTTAAGGTTTAGAATATGCCCCTTCACCCTTCGATTTAATTCTATTCAACTTATAAGCACGATTATCTCCAATACACGTCTCTCATACCGGGTGTAGAAATTCAAAGTGAATATACAAACTTTTTTAAATATCGAACCCTTGGAATTACAAGGTTCCATCTGACACGGCAATTTTATGCGATAATGAGCCTTAAAGTTGCTCTCCTTAGAGCACATTTTCGCATGACATTGTTGTGTCAGATGGAACCTTGTTATTCCAGGGGGTCGATATACGGAAGATTTATTTCAAAGGATCTGAACGAACATTTATTTGGTGAGGTACATCTATAAAATAAAAATTCTGTGTCATGTTTCATTCTAGAATTATTAATATTATCTTCAATAATTAAAAAAATATTACAATGGGGTTTATAAGCTTCAATTAGTTATTCCAAAAAAATATATTAATCCTAGACTTGTAGAAAAAGTTAACAGATGTCCCATATAAATAAAAATTTAATAGGTATATCCGAGAAATGTCTAATAATTGTAAATAAATTTGTGAAGAAACTTGTAATTATGATAAAAAGGTAGGAGCCAAAAATATGTGGGAATTATATGATATGATATTGAAAATGATATTGACCGTTCTTAGAAATTGGAATATAATACTGATAATGACGGGACGGATTGGGGTAGCCGTAACTCGTGGATTAGAGCGCAAGGTCCCAGATAAATCATGAGGTCCTGGGAACGAGTCCCAGCTGCTACCGTTACCTTTTGTTTTGACGGTTTTATGTTTCATTCGGAGAATATATTACAATGAGGTTTATAAGCTTCAATAAGTTGTTCCAAAAAAATTGAAAACAATTTTTCTATAAATATCAAAAAATGTAAGCAGGCGCAACAGTTACCAACGAGTATGGTCGCGTTTTAAATTAAAAGTATGCTATCGAGAAAAAAAAATCACCAAAAATATACTGTAAATCCACAATACTCAACAGTAATAAACACATATTATTACGTCTTATCAATATATTAAATACAAAAAGGAATAAACGCGCGATTTAGAGTAAATTTTGGATGTTTTTTTTTTTACATTTGACCGCTGTCTTTCTTTTATTTAGTGGAGTTGTTGCGTGTTTATTTAGGAATACAATTTAAAACATTGTCAAAAATATTATAGATAAATTAGACTGTGTTTAAATTGTTTGTGAAATACGTGTTTCTTTTCGGAATTATGAATTTCGCAGATATTTCTGAATTTAGTTCTTGACATTTTGTGAATGTGCTGCCATTTTTTGACGATTAAGTACCCCCTCAAAAAAATCATTTTCCTTTAATGGCAACTATATGTGCAAATCTGTATGAAATTGTGGGGATGAAAATAATGATCGTGCAAAGCAAAGGTTTTCTATATGAATCCCAATATGGTTCACATACGGGGATCGGTATGAAACAAAGTATCGTCATAACGAAAAAGGTATGAAAACAGCAAACTTTTTGCGACTATTGTTTTTTTCTATAACTTCTGTGACACTGCCAGTGTTGCCAACTCAGCTATTTTAGATTTGCTGGATTTAGCTTTTATTAATTGTTTTTGTGTTTAATTCATAGAACACCATTTAATGTATATTTTTTAAAAATTTTATGTAAATCAAATTTAATAATATCATTATTATTTTTTTTTACAATAAATTAAAAAAAATATGCAGCTTTAATAGTCCATCCACACGACTGGTTTGTCCGATACTAAAAAAGCCATGGCGTCGAAAGGTTCGACCAGCTGGTCGTTCTTTTTTTAAGTCTACTAATAATAATAATAATAAGAGTTCATTTCTATAGTCCAGTTTTGTGAAGGTTCACCTCATGTGGGCTTTATACTAACTAACCTAACCTGATATAATTGTAAAATAACAGATATACTACATAGTATATCTGTTATAATAATATATACATGCAAATTGTAACTATGACATAAAATATTCACGAGCAGGTATTATAATATAACCATTTAGAAACTAAGGGTCATAAATATACCATTCACTAAGGGTGTAAATAATAAAACATCACAACAGAGGAAGATAAAATTATATGATACATGGTTTTTCACTGGATACTAAGGGAATTAAATAACTAGGGGAGAAAACCGCAACTAAATAAGCTATGGAGGATTAAAAGAAAAAAATGTCCTGAAATTCTGTTTCTACGCACATTAATTTATGTTTTATATATGCAGCATATGCACTATTACAGTAGTCCATGCGTGAGACAACAAAATCATTTATTATTGTTTTAGCTGCATCAGAGGGAAGGCATCTACTGATTGATTTTATCTGCCTAAGATGGGAAAAGCTAGAACTTGCAGCCTTTGAGATTTGCGACTCAAGAGATTGACAACTGTCGATAGTGAAACCAAGAAATTCTATTTCTTTGGAAGGAATGATATCAGTGGCCTGAATTTGAATCGGACTGAAATTAAGAAGGTCTTGCCTTCTGTGAGAATATTTCCAAATAAACTCTGTTTTGGTAGGGTTAAGTTTGAATTTATTAACAGACATCCAACTTGATACTGTGTCAATAAAGTCAACTATCTAATTTTTTAGGATGTGTTTTTCATCCGGATAACAAAATTTGAAAATTATACGATCATCCGCATAGCCTTGTGAGTCAAAGCCAGCCGAGTGAATGAGGTGTTCAAGACGATTTGTATACAAAATAAAGAGAATGGGACCCAGGACGGAACCTTGGGGAACTCCAAATTCAATTGGAGATTCAGGTGATGTAGGCTTATTGAAAATTACTGAGATTATTCGTCCAGACAGGTAAGATGCCATCCATTGGAGTACATCACCCCGAACGCCATATTCGGTATCGAACATATTTAGTAGAATACTGTGATCCACCGTATCGAATGCAGCACTCATGTCAAGGATGGACACTAACCCCACTTTAACTGATTTCATCCCAAAAATCAGATCGGAAATGATCCGCAAAACAAGAGTTTCTGTTGAATGAAACTGTCTATAGGCTGATTGATTTTTCCCAAACAAACCAGCAGAGTTCAAATACCCCACCAATTGTTTAGCTACGATTTTCTCCAGCAATTTGGCAAGAAAGGGTAAATTAGATATATGCCTGTAACTATCCGCATTGTCAGCATCAAGATTTGTTTTTTTTCAGTATTGGTGTTATTAGTGACTTTTTAAGCGTGCCGGGAACAAGCGATTTTTTTAGTGACCTCTGAATAATGCTGGTAATTACAGGCGCTATATCCGGGAGGCATTTTTTATGAGCCAGGTAGGCAAAGGATCTTGAGCACATTGATTATTCGGACAAGATATTATAGCCTGCGTTATATCCTCTATTGTGACATTTGAGAATTTTATGAAATCACCAGGCAGTGGTCTTGGTGCAGTTATGGAAGGTGACCCGCTCCACTAAGGGCTATTATATTTTGCACTTTACTGTTAAAGTAAGCTGCTAGAGAAGCCGCTTTAAAAGAGGAATCAGTCGGGGCATTCTTCTCTCCACAAACGGTTTTTAAGTGCTAACTTTGGTAATGGACGACCGAATGGTCAAACCTTTCGACGCCATGACTTTTTTAGTTTCGGTCAAACCAGTCGTGTGGAAGGCATATACATCGATGTCATCAGCTCAAAAAAAAATGTTTTGGCTTTTTAACTACTATCATTTTTTTTTAAATATTATCCATTTCCTTTTTCTTTCCCAGAACTCTATACCCCCCCCCCCCCCCAGGATGGAAGATTAGCTCCCCCCATGGTTTTTTCTTTTTGAGGAACCGTTAAATTTTGCTCGGGTGACATATATGCCAACCATAGATATACTATTCACCAACTATGCATCCAGCCATAGATATACCACATCCAGATCTAGTTTAAAAATCGAGCTGGCAACACTGGACACTGTGACTTCTCCGTCTGTTCTGACTGTGATTCTGTGACATTCTGTGATGTTCTAGATATAAACATAGGAAGCAATAGAAACTTTGTTTATCAAAAATGTGTCAAGCTCTGTAGTAATAATATTATAGTTTACGGGTCTCTGTTATTATTAAAACTATACCGACTAGCTTTGAAAGTTGTCTTATACATTTATGTAATGGGCTCTAGGTTTCGCTCATTAATTTTGATTAAAAATAATATTCGCCTCAGCCACTGACACCGGTTAAACCTATAATAATTTTATTTATTTAAAAATATGGCAAATATGCTGGGTGTTATAGTTTCGGGCCGCTTGGTAATAACCGTTTTTCTTTAAGCAATAACTTACTAACCTCACGTTTTGTATTATGATATTTGTATGATTTATTATCTTACCCTAACAATGTCGTAAAGTATTGTAAAATGTGTTTAATAATGTGGCCCTTCTCCAGTGCTGATTATATTTTGTTCTTTATATAATGACGTACATATTTTTGAAACGCAGATATATAATTTCTGTAACATGTACCATAATTGTTATACTCGTTTGGTTTGAGTAAACAAACATGTGTTTGCTTACTAAAATAAACAACGAAACTATTTTATTTACAGGTTCAAACTGATTTTAGCCAAGTAGGGGAAACTAAGTTCCTTACGACAATAACGGATGCAGACAATATTAACCACGTAGTAGTGTTTTTGACCGGTTCAATAGCACTTCCAGAAGGAACTGTTGGAATGGGTAAGTTATTGGGAGAACCAAGAATTCAGCTTTATTTAGATGTACCATTTCATAGTGACCTTTTTGTTACACACATCATCTGCCATTATTTATTAATTTCTGAATTCCTTCTATTGTGATGGTTGTATCTTATATTTATTATTTTCTTATATTTCAGTCTACTACAGTTGGCCAGACCCACATGCTCCACCAAATTGGCAACTTCTTGGACACATCTCTAACCTTAAGCCTTCTGCTATATTTAAAATATCTTCTTTGAAAAAATTAAGTGATTTGAGTGGTGAGTTATTTTAATCACATTAATAATTCTCTCTTCGGCAAAACATTTTGTTTATTTCAATGAAGTAATTTTTCAAATCTTCACTCTTGATATATAAAAATAAAAGTTTGTCTCTCTGTCTGTCCTCGGTTTTCTCGAAAATTACTCTACCAGTTTCGTGGAAAATAGCACAGTGTGTTCTTATTAGTGCCGGGAACGTTTACAGAGTAGTTTGAATGAAATCCAATATGTAAAAGTGTTGATGTTTTAAAATTAGTATGAAAAACATTGAACCTGCCATGTTCTGTTGAGGTTAGCCCATAGATATATATACCACTCTAGTTAGCCACAGATTACATATGCAAAATAAGAAGGTTTGTTTGGGTAGAATATTTTCAAAATGGAAAACACAAGTAGGTACCTACTTAAGAACTTCATTATTTAGATATATTTAAAAAAAAATGTTTGGATGAATTAAAAAATAATAGGATGAAATTAATGTTTCTTTGTTTAGAGACAGTATTAGTCGTCACAGCGCCGTTGAGGTAATTTTTCACAAAAACGGCACTATACAAGTCATCCGATTATTACTTTCACTGTCAAATCAATTATGGCACCCAAACGACAAGCAAGAATTCGCAACTTCATAACGTTATAAAAAAAAAATCACGAGCAAGGCCGGGTACAGTACCGGGTACGTAGCTAGTACATAAAAAAAACTATGTTAAATTAATCTCTGCTATCTATTACAGACTTCTTTGAACACTCAAATTGAATCCGCTGAAAATGGAATTTCTCTGGTCGGCAATAAACGATCCCATATTAATAATACAATTTAATAAAGTTTTAAGTACAGCCCTATTTTAGGTAATTTTACACATAAATGGTGCTAAAGAATTTGTTATTGTTAATGTAATATTAACCTATATTTTCAGGTGGAGACACTAGCTTCATGAGTACATTTGGCCAACAACAAATTTGTCACGATGCCCAGATAGGCGTTTCGATAGAACCAGAAATTAATGCTCAGCTACAAGTTCCCGCAACGGTTTGTTTTCTTTCTATGTGAAAAGTTATGTTAGCCAAGCCACCTCATCTATTCCATTTCATAGAATCTATGGAATAGATTAGTAAGAACAGGATTACCTATACAATAGAATACCCGATAGAAAAGAAACCCAATGTTGAATTGACTTTAACTTTCTTTCTATTTAAAATATAACCGTGTGAACGGCACTTGTACAGTAATGTCTATGGCTATGTCCAATAAAAAAACAATTTTTCTTTGGAAGATTTGCTGCGTCATTTTCAGTTCTGCAAATACAAATGAATTGAAATAGAGCACGTGTGAATGCGCTACAATAAGGAACTCCAGTACATTTATTTTTATTTTTATCAATAATGACAATCAATTTAAATACCAGTATATTTCTTTTTTTTTTTCTTAAGTTAGTTTTCATTTCAACAATTTTTAAAGTTCGCCAAAATGCTCCAAATCTATGGTCGGTCGGTTTTTAGGTCAAAATGTGAAATGTCAAAACAAGGATGAACTTTGCCATACATAATTTTATGTTCTATTCAAAGTAGACCATAACTAAACATAAGTAACAACATTATGTACCTTTTTAAAAACTTTAACTCAAAGAATAATAATAGTATTCAGCAATAACATTATCGTAATATTGGTATTGATAATTGGTTTGCTTATGAATACTCTAATTTATATCATTAATAATAGTTTTTTTTTATATTTTACAACAATTAAAGAGCTTAAAGTCACCAAATTACGTTTAAATTTCGCCAAAAACTAAAAAAATACATATTTAAAATATAAAACAAAATCGAAAAATATAAATGTCCATACTAATCCAAAAAGAGAATACACACGTGACGTCAGATGTTCCAAATGCACTGGTACCAACATAACAAGGTCTTTTGATGAGATGATTATTTATTCACTTTTAAATAATTATTTATAAATTCTATGTATATATAATAATAAAAGTTATATATTCAGAATCATCATTTGCTGATCTATATGAATATGTATTTTTATAGCTACAATATTTTTCACTGGAGTTCCTTATTCCTGTCTGCCATAGAAAGGTTTGTTCTATGAGATAGACCATAAAATAGATAAGATGGGAGCATAGCAGAAAATGTTAAAAACATAGATAATAAGTGACCACAGACAATGTTAAAACATACATCAGTGTGCTATAGATTTTTTTTTTCCAGGTTTCTACCAACTCTTATTTATCATTCGGCCAAAAGATGCTGGAGAACTTTGTGAACTTCACAGGAAGTTTTGCCGTGACCCAAGCTGATATGCAGCCGTCCCCAGGAGTTATATTTGTACCTTTGAACGTGTTGCAGACGTGGTATCAAAACTTTGAGCGAAGATTGGAGCAGAACCCCAATTTTTGGAAGTTATGATTGACTGAGATGATTTTTTGAATCATGTTTTTATTTTAGTTTTTTTTTAAAGTAAATATTACCATTTTTGTAATAACGTTTATGGCTGTTTTTTTTGTATTCCGCTACTGACATAATTACGGCTTGATTTTTTTGTTTTTAAATATAGGAATTAACTAATTATAGGTAATGTTATCCAAGTGGAAGATGTTTGAATAAGGAACTCCAGTCCAATTTTTAATTTTTTTTTATCAATAATGACGTTCAAACTTAAATACCAGTATATTTCGTTTTTTTCTAAAGTTAGTTATCATGGTTTAAAGTTTCCATTTTCCAAAGGCCGCCAAAACGCTCCAAATCTACGGCCGGTCGGTTTTGATCAGTTTTGAGGTTAAAATGTCAAATGTCAAAGCAAGGATGACCTTTACCGTACATAATTGTATATTCTATTCATGGTAAACCATAATTAAACATAAGTAATAAAATTATGTACCCTTTTAGAAACTTTAACTCAAATAATAATAATAGTATTGAGCATTAATATTATCATAATATCCATTTTGATAATTGATTTGATCATGAATACTCTAATTTCTTTAATGAATAATAGTTGTTTATATTGAACAACAATTATAGAGCTTAAAGTCGTCCAAATTATGTCAAAATTTCATCAAAAAAAAAAAACATTTAAAAAACAAAATTGAAAAATAAAATTTTTCATACTGATCCAAAAACAGAATGCTCACGTGACATCAGATGTTCCAAATGCAATGATACCAACATAACACGGTGTTCTGATGAGCTGATTTTTTTATTCACTTTTAATAACGATTTATAAATTCTATGTATAAATATATATAATGAAAGTTATATATTCGGAATCGGCGTTTGCTGATCTGTATGAATACATATTTTTAAAGTCCTTATATTTTTCACTAGAGTTCCTTGTTGCTGGAGATAAATTTTCTGTGTTATACTGCCATTATTTGTGTTTAATTATGTTGATAAAATATTTTAATATTGATCTGAATATTTAGTAATGCTTTCAGTAAATAAAGTGATTATGTATTAAAAAAATGCATCTTTCTGAAACATATAACAGCTTATCAGTCATCATTTAATTGATACTTATAGAGAAAGTAATGATGCATTTGGTTTTTCAATCTTAAATTTCATATTAAAAACATCATACTACAACAAAGATTCTAATTATTATTTCTGCATTTATATCTTTGAGATTTGTTTTGTAATCTAGAACTGTTACCATGAACATCGAGGAATTTTGCTGTTCATCGTAACCAATATTAATAAACTGTAATTGAAAACATAATTCACAGACAATAATGTTTAATTTTATTGTAAGCAGAAAAATAAATTACTGATAAGATAAAACAATATTTCATGTGCTTTGGCCAAAATGCTAAAATTATTAACAGCTGCAAATTTGGAGATAGCCTAAGGGAATTTTTGATACAATTTGAAAAATTCTTTCTGTCAGATAGGCAAAATAGTGCAGGAAACCTTGACTATATATACTACCTTTCGTGTACCACTCCCAGACTTGATTTTTTTTTATTACTGTAGTGTACGGACTGTTATGTTTCACTTTTTTGTAATTAATGGAGGCATTTAACTACAAAAAAACCTTTGATATATAATAAAGCCCACAAACTACGTCATTATTTGTCACATTAATAATGATTTTAGACAACCATTTTTATTTAAAATTTGCAGACACTCGTCTTGGATGTAGCGGCCTTTTATTATTGTTACGATATCTCATGATAGTAACAATTAAATAAACACTTCGATCAGTACCAAATTTGTCACCATGTCATGATATAAAGTCTAGCTCGAGAATTAGAACTGCATGTATTCATAAAATGCTTTGAAAATATTTAAAGGTTGGAAAAATGAAAGTAGGTAAAAATAATTATGTTGGCGAAACGCAATATCTGTCACCAAATTTTGTTTTCAAGAAATTACTTCCTGGAATTATTTTTTCTGACTTAGATCAAATGTAATGACTAGCAACTTTTTTTCAATAATGATATAATATTTACAAAAAAAAAAAAAAATTTGAAAAACTATTATATCGTAAAATGAATTTTTAATAAATTGTGTCCAGCTCGGATAGATTCTTTTCAACATTCAAATAATGCATTTTGTAAACTGGTATCTAGTCTAGTTTTAATTTTTTAGATACTAGAATTTAATTCTCCAGTAAATAAAATTCTCATGCTTACCAATATGGATTTTTATTACTATAAACTAAATGCTATATTTAGCCTTTTTGTCCTAGGTATAAAATGTATTTTGGTGAGAGCCAAGAAAGAGTTTATCATTAAGTGTCTTTCTATGCCATTAAATATAATATTATGTATTGGCATTAAGGGAGGGAATCCGTTGTGAAATTAATGTGTAATTAGTTTTTCATATTTTGTTGACTTCTTGGTTAGCAATATTTTTGCATATTATTGACTTTTTATATAAGTGATTGAATAAAAACATTATGAAATAGCTACAGATCTACTTCTTAAATTAAATCTTATTTATTTTTTTGTCTTACTTAAATATTAAAAGTCAGCCCTGAACTATTTTTTTTAAATTTGTTGAATTAAATTGACCCGAGTGGTCCAAATTTCAACTGCCAGTTTCACATCCCAGACATTGCCTGCAATCCTCTGGAAAGATCGATCAATGCACAAACGTAGTTGGAGTATGATGATGCCATAATAAACTCATGTCCATATTCATACAAGAAACAAACTCACCAAATCACATTCCAGAGTAGTAGATACTCTTAGTATCGCCCTGGTGAAAGACTACCATTTAGAACTGAAATGTTGCATGAAATGATTTCAGATACTTCTCAATCAATCTATTCCCCATCACTCCCTATAGCCTCACAACATATCCCAAGTGAGGATGCCATTGTCCCACTGACTCAGAACAGTGTGGTATTCGTAATATGATCTTTGATCAATTTTTTTTGTTTGTGGTAAAAATGCTTTCGAGAGGTAACAAGCAGTGGCATGCATTGCTATTTGATGAAGGGTAGGCTGTACCTTTCTTTGCATGTGTTGATAATCACCATTTATCTTGAAACCGCGAACGTCTTAGATTTACAAGGTTTATTACAGGTAAAAAATATCAAAACCCTAAGGTTTGCAGAAAAACATAATATTAACATAATACAGTTAAACTTTCTCTTAATGTTGTTGATCATTTATCAATTTTATTGTCAGTTAAATTATTCACCAACGGACTACCATGTTGACACGTCGGTTCTCCGATCACCGAACTTAAGCAATATCGGGCCCAGTCAGCGTATGGATAGGTGATTGCTTGGGAACACTGTACCGTTGATCTTTTTTTTTACCCTCCACTCAGCATCCATAAAGTTTGCATAGGACATAATTATTTATCTGTGATTTAATAAAATATATATAATACGGGAAGTAAAAAAATACTCATAAATAATTCGATTGAAAGTAACTTTGTATTATTACAATAAAAAAAGAATTTTTAATTGCGTTATTATATTATGTAAGATAAATTCGTATTTTTTATTATCGACATTATTTGTAAATTATTATTGATTTCCTTCCAAAGAATCGATCCGCTAATTGGAAGGGTTGGCTTTGAAATATTTCCATAGATGTCAGTCACTATTGGCAAAAAACGGACAATTTATGAAAAAGTATAAAAAGTTGCAATAATGATAACAAGGTAATTTCAATATGAACCTTTTTGTTTACAAATTACATGCAGTAATACTTTTTGTAATACAGCTTTTGAAAACGAAAACAGTCGAAAATGAGTGTAATATTAGCTGATATAGGGTTCATTTTCAAGTGATTTGCGCTGTTTGTGCGATGTAGTATCTCATGAGATAAAGCTACAAAAATACTATCTTGAGGAAGATTGTTTTTTAACATGAATGAAACCGGGCAGGTTGTAACTGATGGCATGTTAACATGTACACATATATATTTATATAGAGATCTCTTCTCGTACTATGTTGATCAGACGCGACGGTACGCCAGGTTTTTGTTGATCTGTTGGAATTTGTTGATCCACCCTAATTTGTTGATCCAATACCAAAGCAGGCATATAAACGTTGATCCAAAAGATCAACATTCATCATATAGATTTTGCTGTAAACCACGCCCATTTTTCCATCACATATACATTTTACACTTTTTCCCTTTGTTGATCCAATTTGAATGAACCAATCAGGGCGCTTTGTTTATCAAAGGTGTGCACGTGGTTCTTCACCGTGCTCATTTGTTAATATGATTTAAATGAACCAGAGTGCTTTGCTTATCAACTGGTATATCTGGTTCTTAACGAGTATAGGTACCGCCGCCCCGGAACGATTCATTGGATAAACACTACCTTGACGATTTTTTTGCAAATACCACACAAGAGTCCCAACTGATTCTAACTTGGGAGATTCAATTTCGGAGGCAGGTGTAGGCACCGCCACCCGGGAACCATTTAATGGATTACCAACACCTCTGCCATAAATCACATCAAGTGGTTCGCTATGTTTGGTGACTTAGCAGGGGTGCCTGGGTTCATCTGGGTGAGGTTTGTACATGTCTTAACAGTAGAGTATGTATGAAATGATGTATGATTTTTCTATGTGAATACTGCACAAGAGTTCAAATCGCACAAGAGTCCCAACTGCTTTCAATCTGGGACTTTTAATTTGAAAGGCGGGTGTAGGTACCGGCGCCCCGGGATTTAATGGATAAGGAACACTTCTACCATAGGTTACCTCGAGTCGTTCGCTAAGTTTGGTGACTTAGCAGGGGTGTCCGGGTTCATGGGGGGTTAAATTTGTGCAGGTCTTAACAGTAGAGTTTGTATGAAATGATATATGATTTTTCTATGTGAATACCGCACAAAAGTCTCAACTGCACAAGAGTCCCAACTGCCTTCAACCTGGGAGATTCAATTTGGGAGGTGGGTATAGGTACCGCCGTCCCAAATTTAGTCGTTTTTAATTTAAAGTCCACCATAATGCTTATTTTAAAAATATAATTTTTCTAATATTATATTTCAGTGTATTTTAAGTAGATGGGCCAAAACTTTTTTTTAAATCACCGCTAGCCCCCAAATAATTGTTAAAGGTGCATCTAAAAACGCAAAAAATCAATTCCTTTAAGGGCCTCTATTTCATAACGTAATAGAAAAATAAATAAATTACTTATAATACGATATAGATATACGTACTATACTTTTTGATTAAAAAAATATCATTAGGCTTAGGTGAGTATTTTGGACTCAATACCAAAATTAAATTTTGTATGAAACAGGCCGCGCAGCCGTTCCTCTTAACAATCAAGTATGTATGAAATGCTGTATGATTTTTCTATGCGTATACTGCACAAGAGTCCCAACTGTTTACAACTTAGGAAATTGAATTTGGGAGGCGGGTGTAGGTACCGCCGCCCCGGCAATCATTTAATGGATAACCAACACCTCTGCTATAGGTCACCCCAAGTGATTTGCTACGTTTGGTGATTTCGCAAGGGTGCCCAAGTTTATGGGCTGAGGTTTGGCCTCCCCAGCCAGACTCTTTCGACCCATCATTGCCTTGTACCAGTGACAGTGGGATGGCTGGATTCATACATCACTCCTGGACGCACTGACCCCCAGATTCGTACCCAACCCTCATACCTTTTTCTTGCCCTGAACTTCCTTCCTTTCCCTTAAAATACCTTCCACACAGCATCCCCAAAGATGATATTGGCCTTGTGGACTTAACGTAAAAAAAATCTTTAGCCAGTGGGAATTCGGCATATGTTGTGTTAATTGACTAAAATGTGAAATAACACAAATTAATCAAATGAAATTGCTTAAATGGCTTTTGCCGTGTTTGACCAGATATGAATAGCCAGGTACTTCCTCACCTTCCTCTACCCATCTTCTTTCCATTCCCTCTACCATCAGCCTCACAACATACCCCATTTTGGGGTACAAAAGTCTTACTTGCTTGAGCGGTGCTCACATGAATAAAAGTTAGTTAGGTATGCTATAATTTGTTTTCATTATTTAATATTCAAACGATGTAACAGTTTTACTAAAATTTATAATAAAAATAAAACCGTGCAAAATATATTTTTAAGAAGAAGTATTAAAAAAATGATTATTAAATAATGTTGGCGATAAACCGTTTTACTAAAATTTATGATAGAAAAAAAAAACCGTGGAAAAATATTTAAAAAGAAAAAATTAATAAAATCGGCACAAGTTGAATTTGAACTGTAACCACCGTAACTAAACAATAATTTTGGTGACCGACTTAACCGCTCACCTAATTGACTGGTGGCGGAAATTGCTGATTTTAGCTATTTATAGTAATTAATTGTTATTTTTGTGAAAAATCGTTTATTATAAATTTATTGTTTGAGGACTGTACGATATATGATTTTTGTATAAAAATTGCTTGAAATGGCTTATGCCGTATTTGGTGACCAGATCTGAATAACCAGGTACTTCCCCACCTTCTTCTAACCCATCTCCTTCTCATCTATTCTGCCATCAGCCTCACAACATACCCCAATTTAAATAATAAATAAAAAAATTTAAGTAATAAATTTTAACAAAATTGTTTTAAGTTTATATAACTAACTAATCATCATGCCGTTTCTGAAGGGTTAGGCAGAGAGAATAGACCGCCACACAACTCTGTCTTGGCAAACACTCCTTGCTTCGTTCACATTCATACATCTTATACATACTCTTCTGTTATTCAGATTGATATGGCCCGACTCAAGTATTTAGTCGTATCATTTAGTATCAATATTACTTCCAAGATGAACAATTAACTTCATGAGTGAGGAGACAAATTAATTTGATCAACTTTGTAGCTCAATTTAATTTATTAGTTGAATGAAAAAATATTAACAAATCTCAAATGAAACATTAAACAAAAAATCACATCATAACGACGGCGTGGAATAATACCTACCTACATAAAATGCAAATTTGAACGGAAATTTTGAAAAATTTTATTGCGGAAACCAAG
The DNA here is from genome assembly GCA_022606495.2 of Halesus radiatus. Lineage (NCBI taxonomy): Eukaryota > Metazoa > Arthropoda > Insecta > Trichoptera > Limnephilidae > Halesus > Halesus radiatus. Next base: position 218,317 of record JAHDVE020011512.1, on the reverse strand, counting down.
GAACGGAATAATAATATGAACCTTTCTAATCACAAACATCTCTTTTATTGAGTTAGGCTAGAAATAATATAGTTTTAAATAAAATTCAAACTATGTTTTATCGGTAATATCAAAAATATTTTTTACGCAAAAGAAACAATCTTCTAATGAGCGATTAATTGTACTCTTTTCTTTTATATTAAAAAAAATATCTTATATTTTAACCCAATATAATACTAAAAAATATAACTACGCAGGTATAGAAAAAATATGTTTCCTTCTTACAACAATCCCATAACTTTTTTTAACTCTTTTTATCAAAAGCATTCACTTGTGAATGGAGAAGAACTCACACTAATAAGTAGGTACCTTATTGGAATATAAATACCAATTAGAAATGAAATTTATAAAACAACTTTTAAGTTTCTTATGCTGACAACTTTTAATTCTAATAATTAATATTAATTCCAATTATTAAGTGTTTTAGTGAATAAAACATTTAATTTCTAACTTTTATTTTATTTATACCGTCCCCTTTATAGAATATTATAAAATATCTGAATTTTAACAATTTACTACCACCTTAAAAACTGTTCTTTCGTTGCTCAAGTTGACAAAAATGTGTATAGTTTGTTGTCTTTGATATAGCCTTTTGTAATCACATAAAATAATTGACCGAATTCACCGAAATATTTAGCTTTAAAATGTGCATTGTAAATAATAGGAATTCCCAGATTAGACCGGCCATAAAATGAATTTAGTACAAAGGCTAGCCGAACCTATTTTTAGAAAAATCGTAACTAAAATAATATAATCTTAACTGCTATTTTGGGACGGCAATAAACACCTCAAAGGATTGCCCGACGGAACAAAGGCCGCTGAACAATGCGGTTTAAAAGATAATACCTACAGGTAGACAGGTAGACAGAAGGACAGTGGGCTCTAGGAGACAGTCGATTGCCAGAGTCCGCCCAGGACGGAGAGTCGGTTGCAGTAGTCCGCCCAGGACACACAGCCAAGTGAAACCTTCCGCCCAGGAAGGTTCCTATTCTCGCTCCTTGGAGAGGCCGCCCAGGTCCTCTGACGACGAGGGAATTCTACGCTTCCATCCCAGAAGGAAAGTAACTGATCTTCGCCCTTCGGAGATCAACATCGGAGACCGCCCATGCCTCTGATTATCGCCGCGTTGCACCTACTCCCGATCCGGAGGTACACGAATACGTAGTGCGAACTCGAGGACTCTACATACAACGCAGCCACTGGATCCTGGACATCCATCACCAAAAAAGGAAGTGCCTGACTCTAATGATAATTCCTCCCACATTGCCTAAGCCAGTGAACCTCTAATTTTAAGTACAAAGACTTTAACAGTAGAATTAAGTAATTACCTAAACCAGTGAACCTCTAATTTTAAGTACAAAGACTTTAACAGTAGAATTAAGTAATTCGGTATCTAGTTTTATTGAATTGTCTAATTAAGTTTTACTCTAGTTTTAAGACTAAACCCACGTATATAAAAATAAATTACTTGTAACTACCTACGATCGCATTTCTATTCCTCCCTTTTTGCGTTATTCCTAGAATAATACCTACTGCCCGATGCCCCGTCGTATCATCTTTCCAACGCATACACACGCTATTTGAAAGAAGAGAGACCTCATAATTATTGTATCGCTCCGCACCATCTCGCTCGCTACAAGCGGGCGACCACCGTGGATTTTAGGGAATTCCCTAATAAGGGAGAGTTCAATTTCTGAACAACGGTTATTTGCTCAATGCCGAGAAACGCTGGCGGCTTGACTGTGGGACTGAGAGAATTCGTAGATTCGCGTTCTCTTTCCATGTGATGACCCCCCCCCTCTCGCCGCCCGGCCAAACCACGTTCACAATCTTCGTTGTACCTACATACATATTCATTTCTGGATCAACTTGTATCTAGAAACTGAATACACATTCATTTCTAGATCAACTTGTATCTAGAAACTGAGAATACATCAAACGGAGCAACGAAAGGAGAATAAATGAATAAAAAATAACTGTTAAACTGGAGCAAATTTCTTATATTTTGATGACTAACATACCGACTGGGGTCAGTTGCAAACTGACAATCTTGGTAATGATTAAAGCCCTGTTGCCAACTCGTACAGATGTATTCCACCGGAGCCCAGATAAACCGTGTTAAAGGTAGATCAACAAAGGTCATTAAAATCATACTAGATCAACATACTACGGGAAGAGGTGATTATATATATATATATATATTTAATGTAAATCGATTTTAATGATATTAGGTTCTGGAAGTATTTTAGTTTTTATTATTGTGACAGCTGTTTCGGCGTACAAGGCCATTTTCAAACTACAGTTAGGCCACATTGCAACGACTATGATTTTGTTTGTTGAAATAGTTGTCACAATAACGATAAGGTTAAATTTGATTTACATTATATAAAATGAATAAATAAATGAAGTTCTACGAATTAAACACCAAAAAGAATAAAGACGAGAATAATTGTTAAAATAAAAACATTTTATTATCATGAAACGATTATTACCCAAAAAACTCTTTAAAATTGATGGAAAAATTATATATTATTTTTATCAGATTTTTTTGTTGAAATTTTAGTTTATTTTTACCCTCCATTTTCATAGGTAGGCAAAGCTTTTCAGTCTGTATGGACTGCACGCCACTGGTAACAAGTAACCAAGTGAATGGCGACATCCTTGCCTCTACTACCATAAAAAAATCATAAAAATCTGGAGCAGAATTAGAATCTAATCATTTAAAATTATTACGTAAAAAACTGGGTAAGGTATTTGTTTATTTGAAAATACCAGACCCTGAACAGATATCGTAATATGGCAACTAGCAACTAGCAACACTTTTGACATATGAAAATTGAGGTTAATTTTTATTTCAATTTTCGAGATACACAAATAAGTAAACTGCGATTCCTGATTCTATTGCTAGAAAAAAATATTAAATATGTCGACGAGATGGTAAATAAGCTACAGCTTTGATATTTGGCATTCTACAAATTATTCAATATTCGTTTACATATTCAAATTCGTTTAATTTGGAATCCTTGAACTGAATTACATATTATCATGAAAGAGACTACACCTTTCTTTAGCACACAGATGGAGAGCCGAATTCTAGAGGCCTTTTGGATATTTCAACATAATTAAAAACAAACCATTATTAACTTTTGCAGGTATCCGTTATATCAAAGAGGCAATCCACAGCTGCGGGTGTTTTTACCCAATTTCTGGATGAAAATAATAAAACCAACACACCGGCAGCCACCAAATGTTGTTCAGTTTGCTTGCTCTATGCAAATGACCAGGCTTGATGTGGCGCAATACTTGGAGAAGATATATAATATACCCGTTACGCATGTCCGCACAAGAATTAATCTTGGAACGTTCAAAAAAAATATTGGGGGAGCGTACATAATCAAAGAAGATGATACCAAAATTGCCTATATCACATTGGTTAGTGAATAGTTAACTATATCATATTTTTATTGTGTATAATATACTTTAGAGGTACAATCAAACATGGTTATAACAATCACAGCAACAGCGAGTTCAGGGCTATATTGAACAATTACCAAATGATATATTGGTTCAGGCTTATTTTCATATAATCGTTGGCTGTTATAACGAGGACGTTTCACTGATATACCATACAAATAATTTAGTCAACACAATTTCTAAATACATACATAGATCTTCGAGTCTGAAAAAAAAAAACAATTCTTTAAGTAAATAATAACAGACTAAGGTAATGATGTGGCGCCGCGGTGAGCGGGTCCCCGGGTGGCGGGAATTTCCTTAAATCCCGTTAGGAACGGATTAATATTTTTATGGCACTACTTGCCCAAGATTGTCGGAAATGTGAAACATCCCTATCCATCGCGCACTATGTAAAGTTGTCTTATAAAATCTGCTAAAATTGGGCTTTGCAATCATGTTCCCTTTTTACATCTTTTGTATTACTACTAATCGTCAATTTTGTTTTAAAAACCAATAAAAATGTACCAGTACTTATTATATCCCTACACAGGGTAAGTTTATGATAGTGATGAACAACCTTTGTAGCAGAGGGGCCACTTTACTTATTCTTCAAGTGCGGCTTCAGACCTACAAGTGGATTTTATTTTTTGAGTGGGGAGGGGTTGTGAGTGAAATTTATGATTTCACATTTCTGGGATTTTTTTTGATTTTCGTGTTGTGCGAACCAATTTTGTTGCATTTGGAACATGCGGTATTGATTAATAAAACCTCAATAAATAAAAATTCTCAGCCAGGGTTTATAAGTATTACTAAACATTTTGATTGTTCTCTGCAGTCAAGTGGGCCGTACAAAATTGTCCCGCGGGCCGCACAAATTGGACTGCGGGTTGTGCATCATTGGTTTGTGTAACAATAGCGCAAGCTAGTGATTTCTGGCAAGTGATGATTTACAACCGAAACAATATGCACAAGCTAAGTGAGATGTAATATGATGGACAATATAATGATATTTTTCACGGAAGCCAGGTGATGAGATTTATGATGGATTGAATGTTTTGAAAGGGAAATTGAAAAGCATGGAAGCGAAATCTTTAGAACAATCATTGATTATAAATATTATCAATAAAAGTTAATATTTTTATTTAATAAGGAATCCTCGTAAATGTTATAAATTGGTGAATATATTGATAGTAGAGGTAGGTAGGTAAGTACATGCTCTTTTAAAAAAACCTATTTCTGATATAACTAGTAATGGCTATAAGGGGCAGATTTAGTCAGTCCCCTCGTGCTCGTTATAACCAAGTTTGAATGTATTTGCATCTATTTTATGTTGAACCAGGGCCGGTCCTACGCAGGCGCAATTGGAGCACTTCTTTCTAGGCTCCACTTTTTCAAGGCGCCAAGGCGATGATAATATCTAACACCTAACACTACGTCCTTGATGTGATATTACACAAAAACAGCATTATACAAATCATCCCAATATTATTATTTACAGTGACCATTACCTAGGCGTCTGTTAACGCGTTCAGCGCCTATAAATTAATTTTACAAAGCCCATAAAACTCAATAGCTGGCAATAATGTACATTTTGGAACGAGATTTCTGCATGCCGCTCAGAAAAGTTCAACAACGGACTGTGCTGCAAACCGTCACCTTACTTTAGCAGACTTTACTTTTCTGCGCGCTTGGAGCGCTGCTCAAGCAAAATTACATCAATCGTTCCGTACGTTTACAAGAATGTATCCAGCTATCTTTTGTTCGAATGAAAGAGTGAGACCGTGCCATATGAATTATTAGTATTGCTATTTCAATCTCCCGGCGGTTTTGGCTGCCCACTTTCTTGATGTGAACAAACGGGAATGTGTAAACGAGACAGATACAAAAAACAGCAGTGCAGAATGTGATGAGTATAGGCGCGAGAACTGTGAGAACTTCTAATGAAAGAGTGAGACGGTGCTATACAATTATTCATGATGCTATCTCATTCTTCCAGTAGTTCTGTTTTGATTATAGTCAGAATGGAAAAGTATTTTCAATCATACTCAGTTCGGTACTCAAATGCTTATCGAAAATCTAGATAATAATTTTTTTTTATTAATTTAAGACATTTTACAAAAACATAAGACAAAAAGTACCTATAAACTACTTTTCAGTAGACGGGAGTCTGTTATTCAAAACCTTATACTAAAATTAATTTAATGTGTGTAAATATAATTTTTTTCAGCCGAGAGGAGAAACATTTGAATTCCCTGACATTTTCCCAGATGATAAGAAGGCTTTAGAAAGTGAGGAAAAATCACTCGACGACAGCAAAAAAGGTTACAAAGAATATGTGGAGAGAAACAGTGAGAGGCCCGGGGTACCCGGCTGGTTCGCACTTTAATATATATGTAAATGTTATGTGTAAAGATATGGCAATAGTTCATTAGTTTATAGTTCTGTATAATTTTTACAAAATAAAATTATTATAATATTAAATAAAGCTTTTATTTTTTCATTTTCTTGTAGAGAAAAAAAAGATTATCAGCTTTAACGGCCAAAGCAGACCCCCTCAGAAAGTTGAGTATTTCCTATGTGAGGAGCTCTGTTGTTGGTTTTCAAATAATATTTTTTCTAATTGATTCTTTTTGACAAAGGTTTGCTTAATATCTGAAAGATGGCGGTAATTAAAAATATTTATATTCAAAATTTTGCCTTGATATAAAGTTAAACATATTCAATAACGAGACGACAGTAATTCAAAGCAATTCATAATAATATGCAAACAAATTTAATAGATTTTTTTAGATACAGTTTCAGTGCTGATAAATCGACGGTTTATTGAAATATACTAATAAGTAGAGAAAACACTGAAGAAATGAGATCCTTGAGATGTGTGTGATAAAACCATAGATAACAGAAACAAGGGAGATGGGTCAAGAACCATTCTAGTCTAAGTCTAGGTATAATGTTATTAGTATGAAACCGTGTGCACAAAAGTGTTTCCAACATCGTTCATCTATACTACTGTAAATTGCATTTACGCACAGCAGTGTCCTGCCTTTGTTTCTACCTACACACCAAACGCATAACTTTCATTGCATAGCCGCTTTGATAGTCCGTGCAGTTTGGCCATAGCTCAGTGATAGTCGGCACGCTTCCATGCCATATCTCCCTATGTTTCTATTATCCATAATAAACATGTACCGTGTTACAAAATGGCAAATATATTAGGAAATAATACAAGGCGAGGAAACGGCGTGATGAGATAACGGCTTGGTTAGATGGTGAGTAAATACATATATAAATGAATTATATACTTAGTATTCACCACTTTATAAATATACATTGATATCTACATGTTTTGAAAGCGATGCTTTCATCGTCAGGAATATATGAATACACATATTATATAGTGATGAATGAAGTGGTGAATACTAAGTATATTTTTCAATTCATTTATTAATAATGACGCCAGAAAGTGAATACCAATCGTTTGAAGAAATTATAATAATTTAGATAATATTATATCCATGTATGACCGTCTGAAAAATGTGAAGATTCGCAAAGAATGCAAGTCTGATAATGTTCGACAGGTCAGTGGCTGAGTTGGTAGTGTGTCGGATTCCCACCTAGGTGTTGTGAGTACAATTCCTCGGCTGGATTAGTGTTCCACCACGACACAAGTAATATTCTCAGGTTAGTGTTGTGATAGTAGGAGATTTTTAAATATTATGTTGTCAGGTTATTCGCATCTCGGGAATGTTTGTCTTTCTTTAAAAAAATAATTAAAAGAATAATAATATTAATTTTCAGCAGGTTAAGTCCCCCATCACGACACAAGCAATATCTTCTGCTTACTGTGATGGTAGTAGGAGAATTTAAAATATTGTCAGGTTATTTGTAACCTGTAAATGTTTGTTTTCTTTAACCCTCCCTTCCCTGTGATGGGTATCTTCTACACGTTGCTTCTAATATCCATCAATATCTCTATAAATATAATAAATACAAGGTTAAGATTTTAGGTATTCCTCCATAATATATTTACGCATTGATTTAAAAAATAATATTAATAATGATCAGAATTTATCGGGCACATCGAAGGTATTTTGTGAACATCGGAAACAAATTTGTGTAAAACAGCGCTTTGAGTGCCTCGACGATACATGAAAAGTATGCGGGAAGCATGACACTATATTCGCATCTCACTCTTACATACTGTAGAAGTGCGAGGAGCTCGATGTTCTCAGTCGTGTTTTTTCCTTCGAGGCTTAGAGGTGTGCTAGCGGTAGTAGCTCTCGGGCTTCCAACTAGAGTGGATTTATGCCCGTTCCGTGAGCATTGCCAGATGGTTTTTTAATGTTTTCAGCAAATAAATCTCAATTATTTTAATTTGTGATTTCAATTATAATTACTTAAGGGGATTAGCTAAGAATTTTATTATTTTTCCGATTTAAAATCGCTAATTTTTGATTGTGTAGTGACTACCCAACACCGGAACGCGTGTTTTTATTTTAGCACCGTAAGGGAACGGTTAAAAAAAAAATAATATATATAGCGCCGTTTTTGTGAAAATGATTTCAAAACTTATTTAATACGCTAACATTATCCTTGCATTCTTTCCGGATCTCCACATTATTATATGTAACACGGTCTTGCATGGTTTCACCACACACGCCTCGGGGATCTCATTCCACAGTATTATAACTTAATTAAAGTTTTACAGAATAAACATTGGAGAAGTATTATTTTCTGATAAACATTTTTTAATTCCTTCAAGAAAGGTTTTTATGACCCTGCTTTTATGAAGCTGTTACATATCTCTCTCTTTGTTTAACACGTAATTCCACTGAATGTGCGAGTGAGTGAGAGAACAGAGTAAGCGAATATGCCGGACATGATAAATAATATGTTATTATTTCGTAGTGCCACCTGACGAATATATTTGGAACTACCAGGTGACATGGCGGTATATTTAAATCGAAAATTACACACGAAGATTGGTAAGAAACGTGGATTTGGCAGCAAAATGGTACTGTTTATCTCACTTTATAGGTTTTAAATAAAGCTAAGTAATATCTAATATATGCTTTATTGTATGGTAAAACTTTTCTATTATTTCATTATATGGCCTGAATTAAAAGTATCCACCATTCTCAGTTTGAGACGTTTCGTTTATGAATTGTACAGTTTTTAGTTTTCAACAATAAAATATGCCTTCATAAAAAAAACACACATATTCTTGGAAGAGAGTAAATCCTAAATTATGATTCTTTTATATACATATTTGTTATGAGTATTTGCTACCATTATCTAATTTTTTTATAAACACTACATATTTATTTAGTATCTAACTATCACGCCGTTTCCCTGCAGGAGTAGGTTGAGAGGATATACTCCTTTTCGGCACACACATCATGCTTTATTCACATTCATATATACACTTCTATTATTCCGACTCTTGACAAGACCCGACTCAAGCTGTTACCATTTCCTTCTTTACTTCTACCATTTGCTGTCGCATCATATATTTTCATGACACTCCTTTCTCCATTTATCCGCTCTACATGCATCTAAGCGCCCTTTTCTCATACTCATACATTTGTACAGCGCACTTGAGATGATTTTTCACAAAAACGGCGTTATACAATTTATTCAATTATTATTATTGTAATATATGACGACCTCCGTGACCGATTTAAATATTCTATAGGTATATTACTTTAACTAATCATCACATTGTTTCCTCTCAGGGGTAGGCAGAGAGGATGGACTGCCAAACAACATGGTCTTTCCACACACTCCTCGCTTTATTCACATTTATACGTCGGCTCATACATATTCTTCTGTTATTCGGATTCTTGACATGGCTCGACTCAAGTATTCACTTGATTGTACCATGTCTTCATCGGGCGTCCCCGACTCTTTCTACTATTCACATTCGCATCATATATTCTGCTTGCAGTCTTTTCCTCATTCATCTATTATACATGCCCAATCCTATACATACCCAGCCGGGTGGTGATATAGCTACCCTATCTTACACCATACAGCCGGGGCGCTCTTGTGACGTGTAACATATATTTATTTTTTTAAAGCATCCTCTTTTTAATCTTATTCATAATGCTGACATCACGCTTGTGCAATGTTTTGGAAGGGTCTGTAGGAAGGGATTTGTTAATGCGGCTTGAAGAGCACGGATTAAATGAAGGAGGAAAGACAAATGGCAATAGCTAATTCACATACGAGCCGACTTCACAAAAACGAGTCAGAAAAACGGCCCATACTCGTAAAACCGACATCAAATGTGTACAGATGTTCCACTCAATCATGTCATTCCGCACATTCCGATGTCAATCAGACGAACCATCCTCCTTTGCGCAAAATCAAGCATTTGGGAGGCAGAAGAAACTCCAAAGGATTAACGAGTATTATACCCGTGAGGTTTGATTTGATTTGAAAAAAGGTTTAAAATATTTTGACGGAATATTTGCTTATTTAAATTTAAAATACCCTCTGTTATAAAAAACCAAACATAACCCAAAGGTAAAATAAAAACTTGCTAGGAATATAATTCTATAATCAACCGTAAATGAACCATTGGTGTCACCCCACGGAGTGAAGAAATGAAATATTTTTTGTTTGTCATTAAGCCACCTGGTCACAGAACAGAGCCAATTGTAATTATATAAAAGATACAAATATTTGAAAAAATATACGCTTTTGGTAAATGCCTTGGGTAAATGAAACATAATATGCGCTCACAGATGGCATTAATTTTAATATTTTAAAATAAAACGCTTTTAGCACGTAATGTTTTTAACTATTGAGATGAATTGTTTTTTGGCAGGTGTACATATGGAATATGAAGTGTAATAAATTGTTATTGTAGGTTTAAACCTCAAGTGCTTTAATAAACTTATAAAAGTATAATATATTATTGTAACGCTACAGGTACAGTATTTTTATAAGTTTCTTGAAGAGCTTGAGCTTTAAACTTACAATAATAATTTATTCCACATCATATTTCGTATGTACACCTGCCCAATGACATTACAAACAATAGACACGTTGTAGAGCTGACAAAGTGGCAAGTAAAATATACGGTAATTGCCGTATTTTGATTTAGTATTAAAATCTCTAACAGAATTGCATAAATAAGTGCCAAATCCCCTCCTGTTTGATGAGAAAGGGTTTCCATTATACGGTAAACACTGGTAAAACCAATAAATAACATTTCATTCATAAGTGCAAGCAATTTACTTATTATTATAAATAATACACAATCATCTCCCAACAATAACATCACTGTTATGTCATTGGGAAATACTGAGGAAGCGTTCCGTATTAGTTTATTTTTCAATCAGGGAAAGATGGGGTAAAACGCACAATGGACAATGTATTATTTAATTTTAAAAAAAAACAAAATCATCTCCAATCGAACCGAGACACCTTTACTGACAAAGGAAAAAGACACTCCCAATTAAATTCACTAAAGCTCTGTAAACAAAATATAAGTTATGTCGTGATTTCATAATAAATAACACTGAACCACAACTACATAGAAATGGACAACTGTTGGTCGTGTTCAAGGGTGCGAAGATGATTGTACACCTTCACTTCGTAGTACACTGATTTGAAAAAAAAAGATTGAAAAGTAAAACTTACTGGTTTGAAAGTAAATAGCACATTTTATTACTGTGAATGTCATTAAGGGCGAGAGGGACGTCGGAGAGTTATTATTCTTTAATTCAAAATAATGATAGTATTATTATGCAATATGATAAAAATAATATTTTTAAATAGAAAAATATTTATTAAATATTTTATAAATTTACATAGGCTTAGTATTTATCAAAATATAATCAGAAATTTTACTTTTTCTGACCGTCCTATTGTATGTTTTACAAAATATTTAAAATACGAATATGATTTTTAAAGCGGAGAAAAGTATTTTTAATTCTTTCTCGTTGCGTTTTTGTAAATAAACATAACCAAAGATTTGTAATCCGCATTACAAAAAAAAAAATTAAAGTTACGTAGTGTTCATGAAAAAATTAAACTACACACTGTTCTTTTTTTTAAATTTATCTTATCGACATGTTACAGAAAAACCTTCACAGCATTTTTTAAGGATATTCAAATTTTTAAGTGTTTTTGTAAAACATGCATAGAATGATCAGAAATGTGTAATATTTCTGATTATATTTTGATAAATGCTAAGCCCATGCAAATTAAAAAAAAAACGTAATAAATATTTTTCTCTTTAAAAACACCATGTTTATCGTATTGAATAATAATATTGTAATTATTTTGAATTAATAAATAATAACTCTCCGACGTCCTTTTCCCCGTTAACATGTGTAAATTTCTATACTCACTTGAACCTCTGTACTGTATTAAAATATGTAAATAATATGCTTACCTACATTACTGTATACTATAATAATTCCAATATTGCTTTCCCATTAGTTAATGATCGCTTATTACATATAGTTAAAATATATGTATATTTGCTCCTGTGTCTCGTTTTTCCCGACTTACCCTTACCCAGGGTGAAGGATGTAATATTCAATGTAACTTTTAAGTATGACAATGACGCCCAGTCGTATTTTGTCCATACGATACAAATGTACCACCCCAGCCAGGAGCACTCCTGTCCCGGTGCGACCGGTACTCTGTTGATAGGAAGGAGGTTGGAGTTTAATCGACCGGTAAACATGGCGACCTAATAAGTCAAATTTAGAATCTAGGATGGGTAAATAAAGGAATTGTTTGAAGGTTGGTTTTCGTTTCTCACTACCCGCTTCTTTTTCTTCTCTTTCTCTTCTTGCATCTTTTTAGTTCTTCTGATCACTTCTTCCTTCTTCTTGGCTCTCCTGGTCTCTTATTCTATCTACTTGCCTAGTCATGGCCTTTCTTGCCTCTTTTAGTCTATTTTATTTTGTTTTTTCCCTTTAATGCTCCTTTTTTTATTATTCCTGCCTCTTTTCTCTTCTTCTAGCCTCGCCTTGCTTCTTCTTGTCACATCTCGCTTCTTCGTAAATGTTCAAATCAAATAGAGCCATTTGCACACTAAGGATACTTCTCTGAAATACGATGAAGTACCTACCGATTCCAAAACTACAAAATTAAACTAAGTATAACAGAATGGGATATCCACAAATTGTTTGAATGTCTGTCTTTGTCATATATGATCAGTCTTTAAATAAAGAAGTTACTGGAAACTTAAGTGTGTTTGTTACTTTGCCGCATTTTGTGTAAATATTGCGAGATAATAACGTCTCTATGTTTGTAATGTTATTGCACCTGCCAACAAACAATTCATCTCAATATTTAAGTGCTAAAAGGGTGTTCTAAAATATTTAAATTAGCACCGTCTGTGAGTGCTTATCTTGTAAATTATGAATTATCTCAACTACAATGATAATTTTAATTTCTCATTTACAGATGTACAAACTTATTTGAACAGTTAAGTATGACATTATTGTAGATATTGGGGCTACAAGTGTCATGTTGTATTAGTATATAATTCATCTTTCGGTTGCCTGTGCAAATAAGTTTGTAAATCTGTATTGCTTAGCAACTTTCAAACAATGCAAAATGCACAGCCATTGAAAATAATATCGGACGTTGCCATGGAAATTCAAGTAATTTGGATTAAATTTCACTTGTGTCATTTCAGTAAAGTCTTTCCTTATAAAATGATGAATACGGAAATAAAAAAAAATACGGCAGCGAACCTGTCCACCATTTACGGCAGGTATGTAGATGACGAATGCGTTTTAGATAGGATAAGGAAACTGCAGCAATGAAAGGAAAAGAGCAGAGGAACATTTAGAAAAATCAATACATTGAGAGTGATTGTAATATCGTTACCGTTCAGGCAAAAGTCACCAACCCTGAAAATGGGAGGTTTGAAATGAGTATGTCATCCAAAGAGTAAAATTATGTTCTTCAAAAAGTCGTCATGGTATATTAGTTTGTAAAATTTTCCTTACATTCAAATTATAAAACAATAAAACCTGTTTTTTCCATCATATTCAAAACTTTCAAATCGTGATATTTTTGGGGTTGGTGACTTTTGCCTGAACGGCGACGATACACTCTCTTGAATGGAATATAGTTGTGGCAAATTCATGTAAAGATTAGAAAAGAATGCAAGGGCGATGTAAGCCTGCTCCCTGACGGTACGGCGAGGAGCGAGCATTTCGTGCGCCGCTGCAGATCCTGTGAATTTGTGGGACTTTTCCACAATGGACTGCGCTGCAAACCATTATCTTATTTTACTTTTCCGTGCAGGGTCTGGAGCAGTTCGTCAAATGCTTTTTTCTTACTGGACCGTCAGTAATGAACAAGATTAATAAAGTGTCCCAATACATGTAGTAAGCAGACTGCTGATAATCTATTTTGGATGCCTAGTTCTTTAATTTGTGTGCCATAGGATACCTGGTCCTGCAGTCGAAAGGACAAAGGTTTCATTTTGCACAGATTTGGACAAGTCTGTTCTGGTGAATAATTTTGAACGTCGAGGTTGGGTACAAGTCGGACCTGACGATGAATGGAATTTTTACTGGGCCGGAACACAAACAGTACGCAGCCTGTTTAGTGTGGAAAGCGGCTACCGAATGAATGATAATCAGTAAGTATTTTATTTCGATGTCCGCAGCAGTATGGTCTAAGCATTTAATATTGAGGTTGTGAGCTTCATTCCCAATACAGTGAAAACATATTTTGAAATGAGTTACTTTCTGGTCAACTTTGCAAAACAGCTACATATACACTTCTCGCAATGAACATTGATGATATTATTACTGGGCCGGAACACAAACAGTACGCAGCCTGTTTAGTGTGGAAAGCGGCTACCGAATGAATGATAATCAGTAGGTATTTTATTTCGATGTCCGCAGCAGTATGGTCTAAGCATTTAATATTGAGGTTGTGAGCTTCATTCCCAATACAGTGAAAACATATTTTGAAATGAGTTACTTTCTGGTCAACTTTGCAAAACAGCTACATATACACTTCTCGCAATGAACATTGAAATGAGTTACTTTCTGGTCAACTTTGCAAAACAGCTACATATACACTTCTCGCAATGAACATTGATGATATTATTACTAAGTTCTTCAGGAATTTTAGTTTTTTATTAATGTGATAGCTGTTTCGGCATTCAAAGCCATTTTAAAACTATGGTTAGGCCACATTGAGACGTCACTTATATGATTTTATGTACCCCTACCAATTTTTATTTTCACGGTGTTTGAAATGATTTATTAATATTTTCGTTAAAAACCTATTTACTCGGAAAATACTTGCAGAACTTAATAATAACATTATTAATTAGTTCTACGAATTAAACACAATAACAATGCATATAATATTACATAGTTATACAATAAATTGAATAATTACTTTGTTTCTGTTTATATCTCAGATCATAGAATATTCCATGATCTGAGGTTTATATGCATATATTATGTACTAGCTGATGTGTACCCGGCCTTGCTCGGGATTCTTCACTTGTCATTGGGGTGCCATAATTGATTTGACAGCGAAAGTAACTATCTCCAAATAAAGAAACATTCATTTGAATATTTTATTTCTTTCCAAACGTTTATTTTTTCAAAACATATTTAAATCATAAAGTTCTTAAGTAGGTACCTACTCGTGTTTTCCATTTTGAAAATATTCTACCCAAAAAAACCTTCTTCTTTTGAATATGCAATCTGTGGCTAACCAGAGTGGGCTAACCTAAACAAAACAAAGTAGGTTCAATGTTTTTCATACTAATTTTAAAACATTATAGAAACAGTTTTACATATTGGATTTCATTCAAACTACTTTCTAAACCTTCCCTTGTAAACTTTTCTTGTTATATTTTTATTTGAATTTATATCTACATTACTCCATAACTATATAACATATGCGATTGTACTGACAAAAATATGTTAAATGTGTAAAGCCCAAGTTGGGTGCATATAATTTTTATTTTTAATTTTTTTATTTTTTTTTAAACTATGTGTAATTCATATTTTTAAGGTGATTTAATTACTGACTTATTATAAAAAAACGAGAAGATATTTTGAAAATACAAGAGCTGCGATAATTTCTATTTCTGTAACAGTTCAAACTAAATAGTTTGAGTTCCTGAGCATTAGAATGTGGGTACTACAACTGTACATAGTAAACAAAGTGGGAATTATTGATTCATAATAATCAAATTTGAACAATATCTTTCAGGATCATCAATCATTTCCCAAATCATTATGAGTTATCAAGAAAGGACTTGCTGGTGAAGAATATCAAGCGGTACCGAAAGGAGCTGGAGAGAGACGGGAGCTCACTGGCCGAGAAGACGGAGGTGGTGTTGCCCAATGGACAACTTGGAAGCAGATATGTTCACTTAGATTTTATACCTATTACATTTGTATTGCCTGCTGGTGAGTATTCCCTACAAAATACAGGACATTTTAGCATAAATATCTATAGTGTACTTGTTGCCATTATCTATTACTATATTATTATTATCTGTACAAGGTGGCGTAAAAGTCATCACGTGATTTCTAAAGCCAGTAACTTTGTTTGTAAATAAAAATATTAGGTTCTGTTTGTTGATTATGTGTATTTAGACGTATACATTTTTTTCCATTACATCGCGAAGATAATATTGGTCAAGTGGCCGTCGCCAGAGTTGCTGCACATTCGGACTCATTTTACAGCATTTCCATGACTTTTCTCAAAACTTCCGGCGATAAATTCTCCACTTCTTGTCGGATGTTCTGTTTTAGGGCCGCCAAGGTCTGTGGCTTGTTTGTATAGACCCGTGACTTCAAAAAACCTTAAAGAAAGAAGTCTAGAATGATCAAACTGGGCGATCTTGCGAGCCAGTGCAAATCGCCAAAACAAGAGATTAAGCGGCCTGGAAATGCTTGTTTCAAAATGTCCACTGTCGCTTGCACTGTGTCAGCAGCTGCACCATCCTGCTTGAACCACATGTTCTCTAAACCCAATTCGTCAATTTGTGGCAGCAAGAAGTCGTTGATCATGGTTTTGTAGAGCTCACCGGTTACAGTAACAGTTTTGCCCACGAAAAAATATGGGCTAATCACCTTTCCTCCCTAAACGCTACACCAAACAGTGACTTTAAGAGGAACGGCTGCGTGGGCTGTTTCATACAAAACTTACTCATTGATTAGAGGCCAAATACCCACCCAAACTTAATGAGATATTTTTTTATCAAAAGGTATAGTAAATATCTAGTAAGGATTAGTAGTATTTTTTTATTTTTGTTTTAATTTAGAAAATATAAGCCACGAAAGATGACAAATTATTCATATTTTTAGCTGCAACTTTGGAAAATATTTGTGACTAAATGGATACTATTTTTGAAAAAAATATTCGTCATACTACCTCAGGAATATGATGAAGTATACAATCAAATTTTAATGACTGCTGAAAATAGTTTAATTTGCGTCAAAATTTACTATTTAGTTAGCGACAAATTCAAGTTTAATTTCACCTATTTTTTTGTTTGCGTCGCTCTCGCACTTTTTTGTTAGCGGGGGGAAAGGGGAATCGGAATCAGGTACGGGGGACGAGGATCGTATCGCTATAGCTGCTCGCCAACCAATACACTCGTACGTAAATCATCATACTACATCACACACAGTAGGTGGGTATTTAGCTGTGATAAATTCAGCTCGCGCGGATGATTTCTCTAGCAGACTAATTTATTACGGACTAGCTGATGTGTACCCGGCCTTGCTCGGGATTTTTTAAAGGCGGTCGTAGTTACATATTACGACCTTTTTGGATTTTCGTTGAGTATTCAGAGTATTCATGGAGTTGTCAATTTACAATATTCTATTAATATATTTTTGTACGCATATAAAATGTACTGTGCAATTTTGATAAATAAAAATTAAATTCAATTTCGTCATGCGTACATACACGAAAACAATCAAACTGTTGGTAAAAATTCATTCAGTTAAAGAGTTTATTTGAAAATTGAATTTTGTTTTAGAAAAAACATCAAATTTGGTTCCAAACATAGGTACCTATTTAAAGTACCTATAATTCTTTCATTCTTGATTTTATTCAAAGTATTCGATCTAGGTAAGTACTTCAATTAAATTCATTGTTAACAATTAATTCGAAAATTGAATTTTAATTAAAGGCGTAGAGTTCTAGTCAAATAATTAATAATAATAATCAGATGATTTGTATAGCGCCGTTTTTACCAGTTCCAGTCTGAAGATGGCTTTATTTTATTGAAGAAATTCACCTGTAAATTGCTTAGCTAGGCTAGCCGGTTAGTAGTTACCTAAAGTCATTGAATAAATAAAATTAAAATAAAATTTTAAAAAATCACGCATCGGTGCGCAAATGCGTCCACAGCTCGCAACACTGTAAATAACCAAAGTGTACATAAAAAATTAAAAGTTAATATTTATTAAAAGCTTCTTACGCTTTTTAAGGTAATTTTATAGATATTTTGAGTTATTTTATGAATACTTTCCAGTCCTAAAAATTATAAGTATCTCAATAAATACCAACTCTTCTTGTGCCACCAATCTTCTAATAAATGTAACATCAATAGAAAAGGAGCAACAAATAACCATGTAAAACTATCATCTCTATAAATAAATTTTCTAATATAACTGTGTTCATCTGAAGCGACCTGCCAGGTAAGTATGTTTTCTGTATCTGTTTGTACATAATTAGTTAAGAAATATTTGTACAGCGCCCTTGAGGTGATTTTTCACAAAAAACGGCGCTATATCATCCATTATTATTATTATTAACAAGCTAAAACCGGTTATGGTAAAATAAAATAAAAGTGGAATTAAGTTTTATGCGTGTTTTATTATATTATTATAATGGAATTCCACCATGTATTGTCAGTTTCAAAAATAGAAATATTGTTCTATGTTCGTGTAAGTTGAACGACCCATATTTGGCATATTTAATACCAAAAATTTTATACCATTGTGAATTTCCATTTCCTGTACATATTACTCCTTCGACGACATCAGTATTTACAGACACTTTCAGTTTCGGGTCTTCGGAGTGTACATATTCTATTTTCTTGCACATTTTGCACTAAACATAATGGCTTAGAAAATCAATTTGTCGTTCCTTTACAAATTTTAAATCGAAAATGTGCAGTTTTCGTGTTCGTAGTTCGGCTCGCATGTCTACCATATACGCAGCCTTAGATGTAGAACAACATTTATTATAGGTTGTTAGATGTTCGCAAATGTATCGAGATGATTTGTATACCGCCGTTTTTGTGAAAAATCAAAGTCGGTAAAATCACCCCAAGGGCGCATATGTCGGTATGTCGGTAACCTACATGCGAGGTCTGTTCAAAAGCAAAGGTGAATTTTGAATTTTCGCGGGCTGTGTACATTCGATTATCTATTTTTTTTGTTATGTTGGTACACATATGTTTATCGTATGTTAGCATTATCAACCATTTTGGATTAGTGGTTTGTTTTTGACAATTGGAAAGGTTAGTCACGTTTATGTGTTCTTCGATTTTTTACTTTTGAAAAATATAGTATTCCATTGGGATCATTGGGCCTTGGTTTCGACGTCATAACCATATACCCACGTTTCATCACCAGTTATGACCCTTTTGAGAAAATTTGGATCGTCGTTGACGTCATTCAACAACTCCTCAGCGATACTAATGCGACGTTGGTTTTGCTCAAAATTTAGCAATTTCGGAACAAACTTAAACAAATATAATGAAATATAAAATTAATTTTATATTTAAAATATGAAAATAAGCATTATGGTGGACTTTAAATTAAATTAAAAACGACCAATTTACGATGGAACACAAATATGCCATACAGAATTTAAAATATCGACCCGAAAAATACTTTTTTTTTTTAATGTTTAATTTTTATTTATGTAATCATACTTACATAGCAAATGAGATATATCTTTTAAAAGGTATGATAAACCCACAAATAATTTTCTAAGCCGTTTGTAAAATTGTTTTTTTTTCATGGCACATACTTAAAAAATTAAAACAAAAATAAATAAAATACTTCTCATCCGTACTAGATATTTACTAAACCTTTAATTAAAAAACATAGATCATTCCGTTTGGATGGGTATTTTGGCCTCCAATCCAAAATTCAGTTTTGTATGAAACAGGCACCGCAGCCGTTCCCCTTCAATCTTAGCACTCTAGCTCACTCAAAAGTCACGAGCCGCCACTGCCTGATAGTAACCCCGTAGCGAAGGCTAAGCGGGTACAAATCCCAATTAAATGAAGAAAAAAAATCTTTTTCCAAATGCAGTGTTCGTTTATTGGATTTGGATTGGTTAGTAATTCGAATATTTTGTAATGGTGAAAGTTGTTGAATAAGTCAAATACTTTTAGAATAAACTAGTATTCAACTTATAATCTAATATAATATAAGCTTAGCTAATTTAAACAATATGAATAATAAATACTCTTTGGAATCGAGGCTATAGTCTATAGACACACGTCTATATATGCAATATATAGACGCGTGAAACGTTTTTCTGTTTCATGCGTCTATCATCAAACGTCCACTCGTAATGCGGACATGCCGACAACTAACACCTCGCTAGTCGCTATGACAGTATGGGTGGAGTCTCCCCCCCGCCTCACGCTCCCTTGATAGATGATAGAAAGAGACACACGACTGCCAATGAAATTCTGAAATCGCAGGAACACGAGCGAATGCGTTCGTCTTAAGGATGTAATGACTTTTTGTGCGTTACATGCGGTTTTTCAGTGCCCCAGAAGTGATAATTTTGCTTATTCACGTATCCACATAGGTGGAAATGCGACTTGCCGCTCATAATGATTTTGAATGGAAAATCATCTTCATCGTGGTCGAGATTTAGGAGGGCTAGGCGGTAATTTACGTGCGATTGGTGGTCTGCAGGCAATAGCTGATGCATTAATTGCATTTTGTACAGGAACATCTTTAAGTCTTTCACCAAAATGTGCTGCAAAGACCATCTATTGATGCCCAATTGCTTGGCCCGTCGTCTGGTTGATGCTTGAGGTTTCTCCCGGACATCTGCAGCCACAGCAGCCACAGCAGCGATATTCTCGGCCGAACGGCTGTTCAGGGGCTGTTTGTTCATTATTTTATCCATGTACCTACTGTGATGTGTTTTGCACCTGTGTGACTATTATAACTAACTAGATATGTAAAAGCCCACATAGGGCGTAAATATAATAAATAAATAATCTCTGGCAACGCCGGGTACTTCAGCTAGCCTCCCAATAAAATGTTAGAACATTCGTACACTCAGCATACTCTGAAGGGTTTGATATTATAATAAGTTTAGCACATTGACTGAGGCTTTTGGTTCTTTGGACACATACTCTTATTCCCTAGAAGTAAAGCTGTCGGATTATCAACCTTCGTCTCCGGTGACAGGTCTAAAATTAATCAATCTGTAGGTATTTCATGGATGCTTATTTCCTTGAGTCTAGTGATGCTTGACTCGCTTTCTCTATGCGCGCTGTAATTAATATTTTGAATGGGTTATATTTTAGAGAGGTACTTAATTAATGTTGTTATTGAAAACATAGAAGTAACAAAAGTGATTTAAAATATTTCTTATTAATAGCAATTGTACGGATTTTCAGGTGCTGTGTCCAATATATTAACGGTTTCCGTTCTGTTTTGCATGAAAGGGTATTGTGACAAACTTTAAAATTAAAATTAAACTTTAAAATTAAAAATTATTGTGACAGACTTTAATATTCAGCAACCCAAAAATTACAAATTTTTAAATATTCTTTAAAAATTTTGATTGGTAAAAATCGAAAGCATTTATTGCTTTGACGAAGTTTGGACATTTTTTCACAAAACACAAAAATTATTACTTAGTACTAATAAATTATAAATAGGATTAACCAAACAAATTTTATTGGAAAACCCAGATTACAATTTGTTTTTAAAAATAATTTTTGACATGGCACTGAAAGATTTAACAGAAAGATATTATGAAATGCGATATATTTACCTACTGGCTCTGGAAAGTTGTACTGTATTCACATAAAAGTAATTTTTTGTTAGTGCCCCTAAATTGAGTGCACTAATCAGATGAGGTACCTCGGCCTCACCATTGATCGACACCTTAAATGGAATCTTCATACGCAAATCATCGCAAATAAAATAAGAAAAACCATGCACTTTTTCAGAACCATACGAAACTTTCTCAACTTACAACACTTGAAAATGATTTATTTTGTGGTCTGTGAATCTTTTATTGAGTATGGTATCATAGCATGGGGAGGTGGTACTTTATCTGCACTAGACCTTATTATAAAGGCACAGAAAACGATTATAAAAATAATCCTTAAGCTACCTCTAATTACAGACGCTAAACTCAATCTTTAATAAAATGAGAGTATTTGACGTTTGACAGATACACGTTAAAACAATCCTCACTCATCTTTATACAAACAAACATAGATACTATGAAAAAAGATTAAACACTTATTACTAGAAATGATAACAAAGATTTACTACAAATTCCTATAACTCATACTAATTTTGGTGAATGGAATTTTAGGTGCTTTGCAATAAGAATTTTCAACATTCTTTCAGATAGCATCAAAAAAACGGATTCACAAAAAAATTTCAAACACAATGTAAAAAATTGGATTAAAAGTAATGATGGACCTTTACTGGTGCACTCATCCAAATTCGAAGTTATTTATTTAATCATTTAGTGAACATATTGTATTATAAGTGTATTTTCATAGGTATTATAAAATAATATGCAAAATACACATTATTATTATTTATAAAAATAAGGACATAAACTTGTCAATTTGACTGTCCTAAAATGGGATTTGTTCCTAGTTGGATAGTCAAAACCTTCTTAAATATTTTTGTTAAGTAATGTGGGTTTCAAATAAATATTACAAAATAATTTAAATTAAATTGATGAAGAGCCATGCCAAGTCTTCAGTGATACGCCACAGCCGTTAAATTAGTGTTTGGCTCATTCTGTTGCAATCATCCATTCCTTGTCTCTCGCTGTTATTTTCTTCGAGAAAACTTTTGAAATAATTGTGGAATTGCCCAAGATTATATTTAAAACTAAAGATATGTATAAAAATTGCTAAAATTCGATTTGTTTACGTGTCTGGCCAGATTGTATAACCGCTGAATGTGTTCTGTTTTGACCTTGAAATATAGAGTATTAACGGTTGAAAGTAACTTATTGTTATTTCAGACTACAACATGTTTGTTGAGGAATATAGAAAGTCACCACAGAGTACTTGGATTATGAAGCCGTGCGGAAAATCTCAAGGGGCTGGAATATTTCTGATAAACAAACTATCAAAGTTGAGGAAATGGTCTAGGGAATCTAAAACACCCTTTCATCCTCAGCTTGCTAAAGAAAGTTATGTCATATCGAGGTACACATTAATTTAAAAAAATATTATCGACACAATAATGTAATATTTTGAAAATTTTTATGTAAATAATTGTTTTATGTAGTCAAATTTGTGAGGCTCCGGAAAATTTAATTAAAAAATTGTATGCAACAATTTATATACTTTTTAATGTTTTTAGGTATATCGACAATCCTCTGCTGATTGGAGGAAAGAAATTTGATTTACGACTTTATGTGTTGGTGACATCTTTTCGACCACTGAAGGCATATTTATTTAAACTGGGCTTCTGTAGATTTTGCACTGTAAAATACGACACAAGTTTAACAGAGCTCGATAACATGTATGTCCATCTCACTAATGTGAGCGTTCAGAAGCAAGGGGTGTGTAAATATGATCAATAAAATAATATCCTTACAGAGATGTGCCCTGCATAATATATCTGCAAATGTGTTACTTTACAGTAAGACACTGAGATGTATCTTTTTGGTATTCATAGTTTTGAGATAAAACAACTTGAAAAATAAATATCGATCGCAAAAGTGAATCCGAAATGTAATTTTATAACAGCAGTAGCCATTGTCCTTTAAAAATAAAGTAAAATTTCAGTGGGATTGGTATTTATAACAATAATATTGATATCTCCAATGAGTTTATCGTTTAAATCGCTGCCGCTTTTTGGTTCCCCCTGAAAGGCGGGTTATGGCCAATTTAGACACATTGGATGAGTTATTTCTCTACTTCTTCAGCCATCTAACTTAGTATATAGACTTTCCCCTTCACCCGAAGCCAGCAGTTCTCTAGGTATATGCAACACTAGCTTTAAATATCAATTTTTCAGGAAAATTAATGACAAAACTAGGGGAAAAAAACATTCTTGTTGCTTTTTGTGAAGTAACAGATTTGGAGATGAATACCTAGTTCATGTAGGAGCACGTAGGTAAACATAAGTTTAAGTATGTGTGTATTACTGTAAATACGATTCTTGATTAATGTTGTCAGGGAGAATATAATAGCCTTCACGGAGGAAAAATGAGTGTACAAAATTTAAGATTGTATTTGGAAGGAACCCGGGGAAAGGCCGTCACTGAGAAGTTATTCTCTGCAATTCAGTGGCTCATTGTCCACTCTCTGAAAGCGGTGGCTCCAGTAATGGCAAACGACAGGTAAGAAACAGGCGGAAACTTGACTCCGTCCAGAAATGGGCGGTCCGTTTGATAGATTCACCTATCTTAACGGATTGCAATCTTTGGAGCATAGACGTCAGGTGGGAATGCTGTCCTTGTTCTACCAGTATTTTAATGGAAGATGCTCTAAGGAACTAGGGTCATTGATCCCTTCGGTACCGGTACATAGTTGGGAAACACGCCAAACGCGCGCCCAATATTTGTACACGGTTGACATTTGTCACATGAGAACGGGTCGCTTCTACGATACGTTCTTGTGTTCAGATCATTTAACAGCTCGGCTGTGAAATGATCTGCCAGCCTGTGTTTCCTCCATCCTACAACATGAGTCTCTTCAAGACCCAGGTTCACTCCTTTCTATCCTCTAAACGAACTTCCACACAGCATCCCCAAAGATGACATATGCCTCGAGGGAAATTACTTCTCCCAGGGCCTCCTGTGCTACTGTAAAAAAAATTTTTTTTTCATTTTTTATTGATTAAGTAAATTAATTGTTATTTTATGTTTCAGACATTGCTTTGAATGCTACGGATACGACATAATTATTGATAATAACCTCAAACCGTGGCTAGTAGAGGTACTGGCATGTTAAATAAATTAAATTGCTATATTTTTAGGTGACACGACTTGAACATTTTGAAATGCTTTTATTTTAGGTAAATTCTTCACCCTCGTTGACTTCAACCACCGTTAATGACAGAATATTGAAGTACAAATTGATTGACAATATATTATCCCTGATTATGCCGCCCGATGGAATAGCAGAGTAAGTATTTATTATGAAAGTCTAATGATAAGAACACCTATTTATGAAATATATTATGTGCTAGTAATTGGACATAGAGTCTGACATTTAAAAGTAGACAAAAATTGAGGTCGCTGCGATCGTAAAAAGTTTTAAATAACAAAACAAAATTAGCTCATAGGAAAAAAAGTAAGTTTAAAAAGCACAATGGTCCAAATGCATTTTTTTTACTTTAACCAAATGGTCTTCAGAAATTAGTTGTACTTTCCGAAAGACAATTATATATTTAAACTTTTTTTATTAATTAACTCTTTGCAAGGAAGATAATTACATGGAAAGGCGATGTTTTTGTATTTCTGAAATGCATGTATCAAAATACCCATTTATAACACGTTAAACAAAATAAAAGAAAACTTATTTCACAGATCAAAATAATAAATCTAAATCGAGTTATGTTGTTTTGGATTGTTTCCTTAAAACGAACTATCAAATTCGAATGAGAACATTTTTTAATGTGTAGAACAAATTTCAAAGACAAATTGGTTAGCTCTTGGTGGTGCCATAGAAATAAAAAAAAAATAGTTTCACTTTATCAAACGTCTACATTTTATTGTCAAGCTATACAATGAACTGAAGCCACATAAGTAGGACAAGATAGGGACGTCTAAATGCATCATATATCTCCAAAACCTTCAATAGGGTCTGGCATCGGCCGCTTGTTAGGAAGTTGGCATTTTACGGGATCCACCCAACCCTGCAAATTTTGATTAGAGACTTCCTTAAGGAAGAACTATTTAAACCGCAGTTGACGACTCTTGTTCCTCTCCACACCAAATTAATGCAGGTGTGTCTCAAGGATGCGTGCTGTCATCGACGTTGTTTTGTTACACATAAAATGAATCCATACATATTATGATCAAATACCGTAGAAATATGACAATGCGCGCAAGCTTCTGACATTTACCATACACCGAGATTGGCAACATGCTACACAAGCGCCCCTAGCGGCACGAGATGGCAGAATTGGGTTTTTCCATACATTTTAATAGATTTTCTGTGAAGTATATTTTTAATAAATTGTAGAAATCGAAAATTCAACAAAAATAAATATTAGGTAACTTACATATCATCAGCTTACTTGTAAAACCTTCTGTCTAGTTTACAAATTTTCAAGAGACAGTTAAAACTTTAGACAGTGCACGAGCAGCGAGGCTCTAACTGTTACTACAATCCTAATAACCTTTTTATAAAAATATATATACATGAGCAAAAAAGGAGTAAAACCATATTATGTAGGTCACCTAAGATTTATTTTTTGAATTATAGATTTCTATAATTTAATAAGAAAATATTTCACAGATAATCTATTACAATGAATGGAAAAACCAATTCATACAACTCGGGCCGCTAGAGGGCGCTAGTAGCTGCAGGTACTGTTAATTTAATATACAGTTGTTATGTCACACAAATGGAGGGAAATGTTTTGAGAATACATGTTATTAAAATTATGATAAAATATTGTTATTAAAATATTAGTATTACTAACTTGATATTAAGTCATCACGAAATAAAATTATGGTTGCAGTGTCCGTTGGAATAAAGTCCCAACTCACGAAGCAATGGGAAACTTTGAACTTTTGATGGATGAGGAATTGGCCGCACAAGAAGATGCCACATTGAATTCCAATTCTAATTTGACTCGACTGAAATCGCATAACAGATGGAAGTAAGGGACATTAACCTCTTGGTGTTAACATTGACGATCATCACCCATTGCCATAATGTCTTGTTAGTAGCCTGCATCTGTAAACAATGTATATTCATTATTACAATCCCTTGGAATATAAAGATTCAATCTGACACAGCAATGTTATTCGATTATGAACTTTAGAGGGGGATATATATTGTGCAATTAGAGTTAATAACACAAAACTTAGTATTGTGTGTATTGGTGCAAATCTATACACTTCCGACAGTGATGTCTTTGCCAAACATCACCGAGAAACAGCCTTTTGTTTTGTTTAGGCCACCTTTTTATTTTTTTAAATTATTAAATATAATTTTTAATGAGATGTGAGTGCATATTAAAAATAAACACTTTTCAATTATCTTTTCTGAAGTTGAATAACAAGTTTGAAACATGATGTATGCAAGTAATGCATCTGTGTTTGGATCAACTCTGGTTGTGATACCTATACATACTTTAGAACTCATTATCTCGTAACAGTGCTGTGTCAGAGAGAACCTTTTTATCCTAAGGGGCGATTACATGAGACGGTCAGAATGAATTGTAGACGTAGGTACCACTTACCACAAATAATTCTGAAAAGCAGTAGCGCCTTGTGATTTTTAGTGTGCTAAGATTGAAAAAAAATGGAATTATTGATGTTGTCGTAGCCGAGAAAGCTGTTTTTTTTTTCAAAAATTTGATTTTTTTTATGAGCATTTTCAGTTTTGGCGATGCGCCAAAAGATCTACATACAAAAAAATCGATTTAAAAAAATTATGAAGTTCATTTTCAACTGCAAAATCAATTTTTTTTTCAATTACTCCACACAGGGAAATAATTTCCCTCAAGGCCTAGGGTTTTTTGTTGTTGCAGGGGTCGAATTTTTCAATCTTAACACTCTAGCACACTAAAAAGTCACGAGCCGTCACTGTTGGAATGGTTTTTTATTTTGCATTTCTGCTGGCGTAAATAGTTGTACCTCGCATATTTGAAAATAATAATTGTAGTGTAAGAGAGACAGAGCGCTGTAAGCCAACTTGATTGGTTAAATTCATTTTATACCTGGCATTCAAAGACATAGAGAAAATTCTGTTGTAGCTTGAATTCAAACAACAAAAAATCCCCAAGTCTTGTCTGAAGTATAGAGCGATGGATTAAAATTGAATTAAACAAAATAATTTTTGTATACTTTGAAAGCTACTGTCATTGCGCATTTTTTTCAGTATATGTCATTTGGTTGAAGCGTAAACAACAATTTTTTCTATTCATTTGAAAATGTCGAACTTTGTGCCAGATAAAGTGTTTTTGCGGGGAGTTCTTCATTACTTTAACATGAAGAAAAGTGCTACCGAAAGACATCGTATTTTAGTGAAGGTTTATGGTGACTATGCTCTAGCTGATCGAATGTGCCAGAAGTGGTTTGCACGGTTTAAAAGTGGCAATTTCGAAGATGAAGAACGACCCGGACAGCCAAAAAAGTTTGAAGATGAAGAATTGGAGGCATTGCTCGATGAAGATGAGTGCCAAACGCAAGAAGAACTTGCAAAATCATTGGGAATTGATCAAGCAACCATTTCCAGACGTTTAAAAGCATTGGGATTCATCCAAAAGCTTGGAAATTGGGTGCCGTATGAATTGAAGCCAAAAGACGTCGAACGCCGATTCTGCATGTCGGAAATGTTGCTTGAACGCCACAAAAAGAAATCATTTTTGCATCGGATTATCACTGGTGATGAAAAACGGATTCATTACGATAACCCCAAGTGCAGGAAATCGTATGTGAAGCCCGGCCAACCATCAACATCCACAGCAAAGCCGAATATCCATGGCGCCAAGGTAATGCTCTGTATTCGGTGGGATCACAAGGGTGTGTTGTATTATGAAGAGCGATCGCGGAAAAACGACCAGAATATGCGACTAGACACGAATCCATAGTTCTTCATCATGACAACGCTCGGCCACATGTTGCAAGACCGGTTAAAAACTATTTGGAAAACAGTGGGTGGGAAGTTCTACCTCACCCGTCTTATAGCCAAGACATGGCCCCTTCTGATTACTACTTGTTCAGATCAATGCAGAATGCCCTCACCGGAATACGCTTCACTTCGGAACAGGTTATCAAAAATTGGCTCGATTCGTTCTTGGCCGCCAAGCCGGAGAAGTTCTTTAGGGATGGAATCCACAAACTGCCAGAAAGATGGACAAATGTCGTAGCTTCCCATGGACAATACTTAGAACATTGAATGTATAACCATTTTTTCACAATAAAGCCTTAGTTTTCGAAAAAAAAAACCGCACGAATTAATGCATACTCCCAATAGGAAATCGAAATAACTGTTTTTTCATCAGAATTCTGATTTTTTTTTTAAATGTTGCTCGGTGTTAATGATATAAGTATGTAAATATAAACCGACAAATATTGTTGATTAGAAAAGTTATGCCACAAAATACTTTAACTAGAGAAAATCATTGATTTAATGTTGGTGATTGTGAGTTTGCAACTCAACTAATAGGATTTTGTAAGTGACGAAATTGACACTGGCGACGGTCATAACGGTTGTTATTGAAATAACCAGCTCCCATTGGCTGAAACTGAGTTTTGAAATGAATATAATTTTTAAACTCATTTTGCAGCGAAATTAGAGAGCTTTGCAGGATTTAAAATTCATCAGTAGGTAGCAAATAGACAAAGAAAAAAATTAATACTTTGTCTCATTTTTGTAATATGGTGGAGTTTGTCAGTTTTAATTCTATAATAACCGTCATATGCGGCATCTGCGTTTGGGGATAACCGCCGATGGAACACATGTGCGACAGCCGCGTAGTTTAGGCTAAGCTCACTTTGAAAAATAAAAATAAGTTTGTGAATAGGTTTTTTTATCCCCCCTTTTGTTTCGAGTAGATTTACGAGATCTTGGAAAGGTGTCAATATAGTACCGGTTATATGTTTGAGCGGCCCAAATCGTTGGGTTTCCACACAGCCATCATTGCATCATTATGTCCAAGAATTGAATTTGGAAGTCACCTCTGGGCTGTAACTCCCAAATACTTTATAAACCTGCTTGATTCTGTGCAAAGGAGGGCGGTTTGTCTAATTGATAATCCGTTGTTAACAGACCGACTGCCATCTCTGGTGCACAGACGCAATGTAGGTATGCTGAGTCTGTTCTACAGATATTTCAATGGAGCTTGCTCGAAGGAGTAAGCAGAGTTGATCCCCTCCGCGCCGGTGCACGTGCATGAAACTCGACGGACATGAGCGGTACACGACTCGTTTTTGTGTAAATCGGCTCATATGTGGAATGAGCTACCGGCATCTGTCTTTCCTCCAAGAATTAATCTGGGTCTCTTCAATGGTCACATTAATAAATCCCTACCCACAGCCCCCTCCTTAACCCGCCTCACAATGTTGCCCAACCGGGTAGCAATATTGTCACCCTGTACGTACTCTGTACATACAGGAGTGCTCTTGTAAGGTGTCACATAAAAAAATCCACACATAATGATGGTTATGAATTTTTTTTTAATTTTCAGGTTGTCTTTCTTAAAAATATATATTAATTCGCATTCATTCTGACCGTCTCACACGTGAAACATCGCACACAATCACAACTACTTCAAGTGCCACAAACTTACTTTTACCAAGTAAGAAGCATTTTTTTACTTATTTATTGCACTAAACACAAATCAGTACACAAACACATAACATGTGAATTATCTAAAATCTTATATGTGTAGTTTTATAATATTTATTGTACAAATTAATTAATACATTAAACATAAGGCAATGAATGAACCACAAATAGTGCATATATTATTACTGTAATCAGTCTAAGTTTGCAAGGATAAAAACAAAAACAAAAAACATGGCAATTGAAAAGGAACTAGAACGAAAAATAATTACAAATTTATATATTTCATAAATTATTATGGACGATTAGTACTCCAAAACAATTATTTAGAATTTTCGCTGCTTAACAGACTAAGTATTATTTACACGCCGTTGTGGAAGGACTTCGAATGAGGTATTTCTTTATGTGTTATGGTTTGCTGAAAAGCCTGTCGCTTATTTTGAAGCTAATCCAAGGCTGGCAATTTGTCATACTTCACTGCCAATTTGCGCAGATTCTCGAGGAATTTACGTAAATTGAAGTCTGAAATAAAACTACTATGTACAATATTATGTTTAGTGTAAAAATGTGCCGCCTGTAATATGCCATCCCCAGTTATTGTCATGTTAACAATATCCCGTTGTTTCGCCCTGTAAATAATTCCCAAGATTTGAATCAATCATTTAAAAAAATGTACATACACACAATATTGATCATCGTTTCGTAAACTGTTTGCAGTGTAAGTGTACATTTTTAATGTTTGTATAAGAGTGTCAAGAGTGAAATTTATAAAATTTGAATGGCCTTTTTCAAGACCAAAGTAAAAAAAGTACTAGTTCTTTGTATTTCAGATAACCAAAAACTATATTATAAGGCACTTATTAAGTTATTCATTAAATATTGAAGTCGTAGCCTTGGTCTAGCTATTAAATTGTATGAAGAATTCTGATGTACAAAATGATAAATTAAAATGCAATAGAGATAAACAATATAAACGTGCGCAATAGGACTCATCATGATTTGACATACATTTAACTTACAATTTGATATGCATTTTCCTGGTAAATGATATTACATACATGCATTTGAATCGTAATGATTTGATATGCATTTGCCTCGTAATATTACATACATGTATTTGAATCGTAATGATTTGATATGCATTTGCCTCGTAATGATATTACATACATGTATTTGAATCGTAATGATTTGATATGCATTTGCCTCGTAATATTACATACATGTATTTGAATCGTAATGATTTGATATGCATTTGCCTCATAATGATATTACATACATGTATTTGAATCGTAATGATTTAATATGCATTTGCCTCGTAATGATATTGCATACATGTATTTATTTGACTCATAATGATTTGATTGATAATTTTAATCAGAAATGAACAATGCTTTATTTGCCACTTGAAGAATAATCAATCAGTTGTCTTTTTTTCAAATTTAATATGCAGTTGTTTATTTCAGCCCAAGTTTGCGAAACAAACATTAATTTATTGCTAATTCTTTGGAAAATTTATTAAAACAGTAGAGAAATGAGAAGTGAAGGAAAAAGAGCAAGTCTTGGAACACCGCTCTTAGGCAGAATCTGGTTCAAACAAATGACATAATTAAACAATCTATGTTTGTAAATCCTTAAAAATAAATTTGTTTTAGAAAAAAAATATAATTTTTCATTTTACCAAAACATCCAACATAACATATTGCACATAAATTGTCGGTAATTAAAACTAAACTTATAAACAAGATGAGTTTCATAGGTTGATCATCATTAATGCAACCCTTTGCATTCACTATTACATTTGTTCTTTAACATGCAAAGTTTTAAAAGTGTGTTAAAAATTACTGATTGATAACATTTTATGCAGCTTTCAGAACATGTTTCAGATATACAACAACAAAAAATTATGTGTGGGTTCAATACATTAGTATTTACCTTATTTATAAAATTTTAATACAGTGAAATCCACTTATAAAGTTTCCGCATAAGAAGTTTTCTTGCTTAACCTCCAGAATGCCAAGTTCCCGCCAAAAACATATCCCCTCGTGTGCCAGCGGTAATATCAATTGTTGCGCGCCGTGAGTTAGCTGACAGTAATTTTGTAATTTTTCACCGTTTTTTTGCAAAATTATGTTTTTGTAAATTGTACCGCCTTACCGGATAATGTGTCTATACATTTATCAAAATTGTACATATCTATCACAAGTAGTTTCCTGTGACTAGCTACTTATATTCAGAGAAATAATTTTTTTCCTTATTTCATATAAAAAAAAGTTAAGTAAAGAAAATAAATGAATTAAATAATATACTTTGTAATCACCACTTTATTAATACAAAGATATCTATATGATTCTTTTGTATTACTCCCGATGAAGAATGCGTCGCTTTCGAAACATGTGATATCTTTATATTAATAAAGTGGTGAATAAAAAGTATATTATTTAATTCATTTATTAATAATGACGCCACAAAGTGAAAACCAATCGTTTGAAGAAATTATAAACAAAGAAAATTTTGGATGTTTATGGTTTTATTATATTTCCAATGAAAATAAAATAATACAATGGTTTCCCCTAAATAAGTACATATAGTACCATGATATTGGCAATCATCATTGCAAGGTCAATGCCGCTTTCACAACGGCGACACACTTTTCACAGATAAAATAAATATGTTAGCACATGGCAAAACGACAAGATAGAGTAATATCCAGATATATTATTTCAGGCGAATAAAATATATTTAAATATGCTAGGAGCATTTTTAAGGTTCAAAATACTATAAAAACGAGTAGTTGGGTGCGTTGCTAGCGAATGCCGCTCCGGCATCGTTGGCACACGAGCGGTTAAAAAGTTTTGTTTTTTCGGTCTTCTGAACTGACATTCAAAAAGGCTCAAATAATTCCACATAAGACCCCTGGAAAACCCTCAAAGAGAGTTTCATTGCAATAATGATAAGTAAACGTGGAAACATTTTAAATGTTATTTTCACAATAATATTAAAGTAAAAGATGTACTCTATATAGAAATCTTATGAGTGTTAAAAAAACAAAAATAATAAAGAATACAGTGAAATCCACTTCCTAAAATTCAAACGAAATCATGCACTCCTTATGCAGGTGGCGAAAAGGTTGAGATTCCCGCTCAACACCGGCCGTATGTTTCAATTTAAGAAAAAAAAACATCACCAAAATGCATGTTTTATCTTATTTTATAAAGCTCAGGCATAATTATTAAAATGTTTTACGGTCATATTCTAAAAAACTTAATTTGTCACAATTATCAATACAACAATATCAGGAAAATGGTTCGTAAGTAGGAGATTTTGTAGTTTAAACATTTTTTTAGGTCTGATTTTTTTTTCTAGGCTTACAATGATGCCCTGTTAAACAAAAGGCCAAGGTGTGTTCTACTTGCAGTATTTAATTAAATCATCCAATTTTCAAACCAAAAACACATGATTTTGCATTACTTCGCATTGCACCGGCTTAAGATGTTCCCACAAGAGGTTTTCAAGAAATAGGTTTTGTTTTTTCATTTCCTCGAAACAGGAAATTAAAAGATGGTCTAATTTATTACACACAAGAAGTTTTTTTGCAGTCTCTTGGAAAACCTTATAAGAGAGTTTTACTGTACATGGACAATATAAGTACGCTTTGTTCCCTGGACGTGTAATTATCAAAGAAATATTATGTTTAAAAAAGTTAATAACTTCGTTTGACTTATTTATTTGGGAACCGACCGGTTTGACGTTGTTATTATTTTCTTTAGACTGGTTCCTAATAAATAAGCGAAACAAAGTTATAAAGTTTTTGAATCATCATATTGCAACGCATTTCCACTATGAATTAACAGTTTCGATAATTGAAAATGCTTTAATATCAAAAAGCTCCAATTCCAACAATTCAAAATTCTATACAATGTGTCAAGTACAAATTTATATGGTGGATCTGTGATAAAGCGCAAGTTCCCTTGATAATAAGATAAATCTTTACAGTTCTAACTCAACCTTGTATCTACAAAAATATGTTTTCTCAGGAGATGAAAAAACTGTATTTTTTCCGTATTTTAAATCAATTATTTTTATTTAATTAATACACATATCATATTTAAGTATGTATTATATAATTAACAACTCGATCGACAGCTACCTAAATTAGGGTAGCAGCGCTAATCACGTTGAGCGACAGCTACCCAAATTTGGGTAGCAGCGCTAATGACGTTGAGCGACAGCTACCCAAATTTGGGTAGCAGCACTAATGACATTCAGCGACAGCTACCCAAATATGGGTAGCTGTAGGTGGGTGTTTTTTTGTGAATTAAAATGAATTTATTTTGAACTTAAACCTGTAAAAAACTTTTAAAAAAATTGTTACTAGCTTGACTAAGCTTCTATTGAATACCAAAAGATGCTGCTAATGTGAGTATTTTGGAATATTTGAAAAATCAGATTCTTGAAGTCATTTCTAAAACGTGATTCGCAATCGCTCTCGTAAAAAATGCCTAAGTATATATTTTATACGATTTCTGTTACATGTCATATACGAGGTTTGTTCAAAAGAAAAAGTATTTATTTATTCATCAATATCCATTTTCTCCAGAAAAAGAAACATACTGTCGGGTTCATAAAAATAAATAAAAAATAATTGCACATGCGGAGGTCCGAAAAAATGCACTTCATTTTTCATTTTTTAATTCTCGAAAATTGTTAGATTCGCCCCGGCCGTTTTCGAAGACGACGGCAGGTATAAAAACCCAAACCAAAAATCTACAAGTGGCCTATAGTTTCTTATGGTATTACTAGGGGTATTAGGTTGGGTTAAATAATAAGATGATTTTACAGTTGGCGCTTCCGACAAATGTCATATCCTTAGAGTATATTATTACTCTAAGGTCATATCATACTAACAACATTAAAGATGGCGTCGATTCCCCTTACATATTTACGTATTTTTATTTAAATAAAGTAAAAAATGAAGTGCATTTTTTCGGACCTCCGCATGTGCAATTATTTTTTATTTATTTTTATGAACCCGACAGTATATTTCTTTTTTTTAAATTATGTGTTTTACTACTGAGTCCGAGTATCGAATAAATACTGATACTTCTAATTGATAGATATAGATAAAGAATATATCTTTCCAATGTAACATGCACTAGTTTTTTGGGTTAAATATAATAAATTTTCGAATTCACAGCATTCAATTTTGACAGTCCGCAAACTAAAATTTAAAAAATATTTTTCATACCAAAAATTAAACATCTGTTTATAAGTTAAAAACTGCATTTTTTAAATGTCTGTGACTATAGAAATTTCCAGTAGACCGCAGACAACATACAGAAATAGTAATATTCAATATCGCCCCATCTTCAAAGTTCAAAGCAGGGCAATTTTTGATAACAGACATACAGAATTCAGACATTTTAAAATTTAATGATATATATATTTTTTTTAATAAAACCTAAAAATATGGGACAAATAGTAAAATATAGGTGGATCCATTGGCTTTAAACCACAGAAAGCTGTTTATATGTTCCCATATTAATATTCTGAGGCAGGTTTTTTTAGAGAAATCTCGGCCGAAACCGAACGCCCTGAAATGTCTGTCGCTCAAGGCGTTTTTTTTAAAGACTCTGTCGCTCGAGTGATTAAATAAAAAAGAATTGCTTTAAATAAGTGAAAAAATAATTTTTTTCATCTCCTGAGAAAATGCGTGTTGAGTGATGAAATGATTCCACAATACTTGCTTCTGTGTTTCAAACCCTTTGAACTTTTACAAATCTTACATAAATATAATAATTTTATAAATATTTCATATTACTTATATCTTACAAGCTAAACTTATTAAATATTAAACTTATTATTATTAATTACACATCTATTTATAGGCACTTATTGTAGGCAATTGTTTTATAATTAATAATTATAAAGTCTATGTAATATTATAACAGGTATACGTACGCCAGTTATGGATAAGTGGTAACCACTTCATTTATATCATATTTATTTCTATAAATTTTTTTTTAAATAAACCTATCTATGAAAAGTATTTAAATTTAAAATAAGCTCATATTTGATCAAATTTTGAGTTTTCATATTTTAAAAAGTCTTTTTACAATGAAACTGGGTAGTAAAATCATTGATAAATTATTACCTTTCCACAGTTCATACAATAAGAATGAAGAATAAATGTATCATATTTACAATAAATAATAAAATCATGTACAGATATTTAAAAAATAAATGCAATATAAAATATAATCCTACATCATAAATTGACATTTGTAATATAAGTACATACGAGGGGGGACCCAAAAGTAACCGGAATTTATTTTTGTATGTCACACTTCGGTTACCTTCAAAATGATCTTCCTTTGGTACAAAGCGCCTGCCGAAAAAAAATTCCTCTGCTCAAAGTAGCGTTTAAACTCATCGGTCTTGATATCTTTTAGTGTTTTTACCGATTTTTGTTTCACTTGCACATCAGCAAGCATTTCGCAATGAGGACTTTTTTCACCAAGGGGAACAAAAAAATGTTGCATGGAGCGATATCAAGTGAATAGGCTGTTTTAGTGTAAAACTACAAAACACTCGGTGCATTGTGATGGTGGAAGGACAAGGTCACCCGTCTGTCACAATTCGGGGCATTTCTTTCGCAAATATTGAAGCAACCTTCTCAAATCTTTTAATACAATCCACTTACAGGGATTTCACCACATGTGAGTCAGCTTCACAAATCCTCAATGGTCTGACAGCTGTATTCGATGAATTTTTGGCACATTTTTTAAAGTTAGACTGGTCATAAACCTGCAGAACAAAGTAGATTACCAATGAACTTTTGGCCTCATTCAAAACAGATAACCATTGGGGGGTTTTACGTAGAGCATCTTCTTTGTAAGCTTTCTTGAGCATAATAACTATTTATGTTGCGTTTTTAAAGTTAGACTGGTCATAAACCTGCAGAACAAAGTAGATTATCAATGAACTTTTGGCCTCATTCAAAACAGATAACCATTGGGGGGTTTTACGTAGAGCATCTTCTTTGTAAGCTTTCTTGAGCATAATAACTATTTATGTTGCGTTTTTAAAGTTAGACTGGTCATAAACCTGCAGAACAAAGGAGATTATCAAAGAACTTTTGGCCTCATTCAAAACAGATAACCATTGGGGGGTTTTACGTAGAGCATCTTCTTTGTAAGCTTTCTTGAGCATAATAACTATTTATGTTGCGTTTTTAAAGTTAGACTGGTCATAAACCTGCAGAACAAAGGAGATTATCAAAGAACTTTTGGCCTCATTCAAAACAGATAACCATTGGGGGGTTTTAAGTAGAGCATCTTCTTTGTAAGCTTTCTTGAGCATAATAACTATTTATGTTGCGTTTTTCGCCAATGGAAAAGTAAAATTACACTGCCGCGCATTTCTCGTGAAAATCAGACATTAAAAAATCAGTGAAGGCTTTGAGAAATTACTGAATCCGATTGTGGCAATAGAATTCCCGTTACTTTTGGGTCCACATACGTATGTCTAAGCAACAATGTTATTGGGGTTGCAAATTATTATATTATAATATGTAATAATAATAAAAACATGTAAGTTACATGTCGCTGATGTCTGCAAAGTTGGGATTTAAGGGAAGCCTTACAAAGGAGTACATATGATTCGTGGAGTTGCAAAACGAGTTCTGGAAATTTCTGCTGATTTTGATACATTCACAAAAGAGTAATTGAAATAAATTTAATATTAATGCTTTTCACTAAATATCGAAATGAATTATTATTTATATATTTAGCATAAAATGTTCATTCTTTTTATATTCAAGGTGTCCCAAACAGTTTTTCACGATTATCTCCAGGTTTCCGAAAAATTCCAGTGGGTTTTGTGACTCCACGATATGAATAAGTAAATATTACATAAAATTCATCATTAGCTCATCACTTGTCAAAATAATATGATATAATGACAGTCATCAGCCATTGAACTGGTCAAATATAAAAATATTTATTTTTAATATCTCAAAATTACATAACGATTTGAGTGAAGTGAGTGTCAACTGAATTTACTAATGCCAATAAAGGCACAAGTCAGTCGCTATGAGTCATAGTGCGGTGGGACTGGGGAAGGTGGAGGCGGAAGGGGGGAGAAGTAGGTGGAGGAGCGTGAGGAAGGCGATGGCGGGGAGGGCGGGCAAGGGGTGGGGGGTGGAGCCTCCAGATACAGCCCCACTCCCAGTGGGGGGTAGGAGACAGTGCAGTCGGACTCGTCACATACGTCCGTGGAGCAAGGGGTGGGAGGGGGTGGCTGGTTGATGAGGCGGTAGTGGCGGTAGGGGCGATGGCGCGAGGCGGCGCTGCTGGAAGGTGCTGTTGTGGCCGGCGAGGGCGGCGGGTTGAGTGGCTCCCGCGGGTAGCGCCCCCCTCCGCTGGACCCGTTGGTCACCGAGCTGGACGCCCCTGTGATATTATTCCTGTCATAACTGTTCATACCCAGAGCAGACATGCGCACCCCTTCCGACGCTTTGGAAGCTGATTTGGAGTGGCCTTCCAGTAGCATGGGTCGCGAGCCATTGCTGTTGGACGGACAGACTCCTCCGGGCTTGTGGGTGTGTGGTTTGGGGCTGAGAGGGTCGCACGCTCGGTCGTCGGGAGGAAAGTTGCGCGACTCCATTCTTCGGCGGCAGTAGAACGCTCCCCATACCAGGAAAGTGACTCCTGCCACACCGGCCAGTATCCCGATGATGTAGGAAGCCTTGGAGCCCCCGAGAGGATACTGTGAGTCTTTCCTGCGCTGGGCGCAGAAGGTGGGGAGTTCATCAGCCCCGTCTGCGCAGTGGTCCCAGCTGTCGCAGAGGTACTTGGCGGGGATGCAAACCCCTGTGCCGGGGCACTGGAAGTTGTGGGGGCCGCTGCAGCAGTTGCTTTCATCGTTGCCTTCGTTGCACTGCTTGACGCCGTCACACACCTGAGTCAGATCGATGCACTGTTCGTCGGAACACTTGAACTTTCCAGGACACCGCTTGCAGCCTTCTTCGTCTGAACCGTTGGGACAATCCGCTTCATTATCACATCTAAAACAATAAAATAAAAATATGAATAATAATAAACTAATAAAAATCGTGATTGGGTTATGTGCCCGAATTCCTCCAGCAAATGATTTCCTTTTCTTCCCATTCCTTCCTTGTTTGCATCCTATAATCACTTTCACTGAATTCCATCAAACATCATTGCGGTTAATAATTATTGTTTACAGTCCACATTAAATTCATCAAAAGCTGTATTACACATTTGGTATTTTGTTCAGAATTAACAATAAGAATTATTATCACGCAGAATATGTATCTACTCGTACGTGCTGAAGAAATAATATAGACGTATTATGTACAAATATTCTAAACAATACCTTGGGCTCATGTAGTTAATTTATTTGTTCCTATAAAACTAAAACACAATGAATCAGGTATCTCTTCGTTCACCTTGGATTACAGTAATATTTTTCTTAATATTACATTATATACACAGACAGGGTGTGAGGCTGACCTCCAATTTATTGATGATAGAGGTGCTCTAGGTCAACCAGTATGGGATACCCTTTATAGTTGTAGATACATTAATTAACATTTTTGTGAAATATCAAGTGTAGGGGGTGTGAAACCAAATACCGTAGCCATATGACAATACGCGTTGCTCCTGACATTTATCATACATCAAGATGGCAACACGCTACACTAGCACCGCTAGCGGCGTGAGTAGGCGGAATTGGGTTTTTCCATACATTTAAATAGATTTTCTATGAAATGTATTCTTAATAAATTATAAAAATCGAAAATTCAAAAAATAAATATTAGGTAACATAAATATGATTTTACTCCTGCTTTGCTCATATATGTATATGTTTTTAAAAGAGGCTGTTAGAATTGTATTAACATTTATAGCCTCGTTGAAAGAGAATAAAATATTTATTTTAATACAGTCCGGAAGCTTCAGACTCCCAAGGAAGATACTGTGGTTTTACTTACCACGGCAGTATAGCCCTGGGCCGCTACTGTAGCATGTTGCCAGTATTTTGATGTCTTTGATATTTCTTACAGCTTTGTCAAAATACTGAGAATAATAAATATTTTATTCTTTCTTAACAATTCAGACAGTTTGCGAGCAGCGAGCCTTTAACTTTTTCGCCGCTACGCGCATGATTTCATGCGAAAATAATTTGTACCCCCAGCTCTACGCGCATCATGTCATGCGTTTGACTTTAGCGGCTGTATACTACGTAAATACGCGACGAATTTAGCAGATAACTGATCCAAAAAATAGTTCAATCCTTTATCTTACTGACATCTGGCGTTTGCTGGTTAAAATATAATAAATTGTTTACATAAAACATTGTGAAGGCGATGATTCGTTAAATCTTCATTCAGTCATTTGAATGTCGCGCCGCTGAACCGTTGTGTCATCCATAGTATTTGTTAGGTGATCCAATCTGCTTTGATGGACTTATGCGTCGATGTAAAATATTGACCGATTTCTAGTTTGCGAATCTTTTTAAGTAATTTATTTTTCTGTGGTACATTAGTTTGTTTGTGAACTTAAGTGACGTGAAGTGTTTTAAAAATAGTTATTTTACTCAAGACTTTTTGATTGACTTTCTTTTGTGATTTTACTTCTAAATTTTATGGACAACTTAAATTGTAATATATCTGTCTATATATATGGGCTTACCGTTTATATATCAAAATTGAACTCCCTTAAAAATGGCAAACCCCAGTCTTACGGAAGATGAAATTTATGAAACATTTTTAGACATTGACTCTGATTTAGAAATAAGTGAAGATGATCAAGATATACCAATTACTGAAGAAGTTAGTGACAGTGAAATAAACGCCCCCGGGACAAGCCAAGATCATGACTCTCGTACACCTAACTTAGACTATAGCGTAAATGCGGACTGCTTTTCTTCTTGGACCTCTGGTCCATTTATTCCAATAGTTCATGAATTTGATGATTTTGTGTCAGGTTTTGATCCATCTACTTTATTTTCTGGTAATTCATCGGAAATTGACTTTTTTGAATACTTCTTGAACAAAGAAATAGTGACAAAAATGGTGATCGAAACTAATCGATATTATATAGCCACCATATCAAAACAAGAACCTTCCCAAAAATCCAGACTTCGTAAATGGGTTGACACATCTGTCGAAGAAATGTACATTTTTTTTGCACTGTTAATGACTAGAAACCGACATCTTACTATCGAAGAACACTGGTCCACTGACCCATTGCTCGCTAGTACAATTTTCGGAAAAACCATGTCTAGGGATCGTTACGAAATTATATTGCGAATGTTACACTTCTCAAACCCCGACACACAAATTCCTGGTGACCGACTTTACAAAATTAAACTCCTAATTGACCATACCCGAAAATTGTTCAAAAAAACTTTGATGCCTTATGAAAATTTATGCATCGATGAGAGAATAATTGTTTTCAAAGGGCGTTTAATTTTCAAACAATATATACCATTCAAACGTCACCGGTTTGGAATTAAAATGTTTGTATTGTGTGATGTGAAGACGGGTTTTATATTAGACTTCATTATTTATTGTGGCGAAGGGACTGACATAACTGACTCTGAATGTCTCGGGGTTTCGGGGGCTGTAGTAACGACACTACTTCAAGATTATTTAAATAAAGGACATAATCTTTTTATTGATAATTGGTACAGTAGCCCTCAACTATATGATTTTCTCCATACGAACAAAACCAATGCATGTGGTACGGTGCGGAAGACACGAAAAGGCATGGCGAAATTTAATAAACTTAAAAAGGGTGAAATGAAAGCACAACATCGTGGACCTCTGTTGGCTTTAAAGTGGTGCGATAAAAGAGAAGTTCACATGCTAACAACCTTACATGACGACTCCATGGACATGACGGGAAAAGTTGATTGGAAAACTCGTCAACCAATTATGAAACCCAAGTGCGTTCTAGACCATAATAAGTGTATGGGTTCTGTTGACAAAGTGGACTTGATGTTAAGTAGTATTAATTGCCTGCGAAAAACAATTAAGTGGTATAAAAAAGTGGCCTTCCATATTATTGATCTATATTTATTGAACTCTCATATAGCTTTTAAATCAATTACAAATAAGAATGTTAGTTTAGCAGATTTTTAATTAGCCGTAATACGACAATTGTTGCAAAAATATCATACAACTTCCCAATCTGAGCCTCATTCTCGCTCTTCACACGATTTACCTCTGAGACTAACTGCTAAGGCATTAGCAAAACATATGCCCCACCCAATAAAGGGAAATAATTCTCAAACACTTCACAGAGCCTGCTGAGTGTGCGCCATTTCTAAAAAAAGGAAAATGTCCCAGTATAAATGCCCAGAGTGTGATGTGACATTATGTGTGTGGCCATGTTTTAGAAACTACCACGAAAAACAAAACTTATAAATATTTCTCCTCGTGTTAACTTTTTATTAAAACTTTATTTGTTAGTAGATATAATATAAAAAATAATTGTGTTTCGATGATATCGGCGCAGTGGTCCAAATCCCATCAGACCGGGTAAGTAACTACTATAAACTAAACAATATAGCAGTGTACATGAATATGGTGACAGTTCTTGTTGAGTTCTTGTGATGACTCACTGTTTATAATATTATATCTGTATCCTGTGCTTTATTGTTTATTTATGTGTTTCAAAAAACTTCAAGAGAATTAATAAAGCTTTTAAGATAAGCAAATCATAAATCTGTCAAGAAATAAGAGATTTATTTGAGTTTCAAAGTGGGTACAGCATACGAGGTTAAGGAGTAAAGTCATATGTAAGTCACCTAATACTGATTTTATGAATTTTCGATTTCTATAATTTATTAATATATTTCACAGAAAATATATTAAAATGTATGAAAACACCAACTCGTACAACTCGGGCTGTAAGAGGGCGCTAGTGTAGCATGTTGTCATCAAATGTCAGGAGCTGGAGGTATTGTCATTTTAAAGTAATTAGTGAAACTAACCTCCAATTGATGGGTATACAATCGTGAGTGCCGGGCATGGCAGGTGGTGAGCAGGTGAAGAAATGGTCGCCGCAGGGTGAGGCAGAGTCGCAATGAGCTCCCCCGAGCCCCCGCACGCAGCCACAGGTGCCCCCCTCCAGGCAGACACCGGCGCACCCTCCACCTCGCATGCAGGGGTGTTTTTGATCAACCTGATGAACAGACATTTATTGGTTTAATACATATGTAAACATTTTTATCAATCGTCATTATTATGCATTGTCTTCAGGTTTGACATTGGATGAGCAGTAATAAAGAACTCTAGTCCTTTTTTTTATCAATATTGATGTTCTAATTTAAAAAAAATGTTTAAATAATTGTTAACCTTTAAATGTTTCAAAACCTGCTAAAATGCACAAAATCTATGGCTAGTTGGATGTGACGTGGCCCAGTGGCCATCGAATTTGCAGTTAGATAAATTCACCACTCGATTTCGTATGCAAAAATTCGAGATGTTTTTAATTCTAAAA
This sequence comes from Halesus radiatus, assembly GCA_022606495.2. Taxonomy (NCBI): domain Eukaryota; kingdom Metazoa; phylum Arthropoda; class Insecta; order Trichoptera; family Limnephilidae; genus Halesus; species Halesus radiatus. The sequence continues at coordinate 174,601 of JAHDVE020011512.1, read as the reverse complement.
TTTTTTCTGCTATTAAATGAAGGACACATTGTAAAGTGTCATTATCTCGTGACTATTGTTTTTGCAGTGCTCCAATGTGTGAGTGTAAAAATGCACCATGGCCGCACTTTCATTAATTTTTTCAGTCTTTCTAATATTCCGAACCTCATTTTTGAGGTTGAGACCTAATTGGTCCATGAACAAGAATCGTTACTGGTGCTTTTGTTAGATAAATGAAGGGGGTTCTACTGTATTGAAGTCTGCATAAAATGGATGAGAACCTTGTAAACTGCTAGGGCGTCGGTGGACAGAGTGATGCGCGGCTTCACAAAGAGCGGGTGCGCCGGTGCGTCCTTCTTGTTGAGGGGTAGGTGCATGAGCTGCTTGTCTCCGTCTATCCAGTACAGGGTGCCTGACAATACCACCAGGGATGTCACTACGCCTCCTTTCCATACTATTTTTCTGCAAATTAAAAAACAATACGAAATAGAAAAGAAAACAGAGCAAAGAAAAAAGATTAACTTGCGACCGGCGTTGCATTTAGTTTTTTTGATTTATAGCTTAAATCTTCCATTGGAACATATATTGCGCAATACTTTTATGTGAATTAGGCCACTAGTATGGAGGAATTTTTAAGTAAATAGCCTTTTTTATGTTGAGCATTGATAATAATTATGAATTCGGAAGAGCCTCGGCATGAAGGATGACTTCACAGTTGCAGGTATAAGGGATGGTTGCGCAGCTACCTGCTAAACTGGCCATTAAGATTTACTGTTTCGACAGCTGTCAAATACCTGAAGCAAGGCGACACTAGTGACATCTACAGTTCCTATATATGAAGGATGACTTCACAGTTGCAGGTATAAGGGATGGTTGCGCAGCTACCCGCTAAACTGGCCATTAAGATTTACTGTTTGGACAGCTGTCAAATACCTGAAGCACGGCGACACTAGTGACATCTACAGTTCCTATATAGTCATCGATTTTCCTTAATAGCATTATTCTCTTCCTGTTGTTTGGCTAGATTAAACTATGTCCCTTTATTCCGTGTTCAATTCATATTATTTGTTATTATGTAAATTTAATGATTAAGTTTTATAATCGTTACACAAATAAATCCTCCATGGTCGAGGGGTAAGGCTCTCGACTACGAATCCGAAGGTCGCGGGTTCAAATCCCGGCGTGCGCAAGTAAATTTTATATAATTAATTTGTGTTGTTTCGCAATTAAGTAAATAAAAATAATATATAGTATATTTGCGCACGTTCCAGAGTGGAAGATACTCTCAGTATCGCCCTGTTGAAAGACCACCATTCAGAATTGAAACGTTGCTTGAAATGGCTTTTAGCCGTGTTTGGTGACCAGATCTGAATAGCCAGGTATTTCCCCACCTTCCTCTTCCCCTTCTCCTTCCCATCCCCAATACCTTCAGCCTCACAACATTCCCCAAATGGGAATGCCATAGTCTCACTGGCTCCAGACGCTTGGGAGCAGTTGGGACTCTTGTTCGGTATTCATATAAAAAAAAAAAAAAAACCCCTGTTAACCATTGGCGAGTAGCTTCATTAATCACAGATCCTAACATATGCTTCTTTGATTAATCCGTTATATTAAATATAACTACACTCGACTTTAACCGAATCCGTTAACAACACATATTTCTCAAATGTTTGAAAAAAGTAAATTATGTGAATACCGCTCAAGAGTCTCAACTGCTCCCAACCGTCTGGAGCCCGTGAGACTATGGCATCCCCAATTGGCCAATGTTGTGAGGCTGAAGGTAGTGGGGAGGGGAAGGAGAAGGGGAAGAGGAAGGTGGGGAAATACCTGGCTATTCAGATCTGATTACCAAATATGACTAGTCATTTCAAGCAATGTTTCAATTCTGAATGGTGGTCCATCACCAGGGTGATACTGAAAGTATTTTCCACTCTGGAACGTGCGCAAATATACTATATATTATTTTTATTTAATTAATTGTGAAACAACACAAATTAATAAAACAAAATTTACTTGTGGATGCTGGGATTTGAACCCGCAACTGTCGGATTCATAGTCGAGAACCTTACCCCTCGATCACGGAGGCTGTCAATTTATTCCTAAAGTTGCATGTATATAATAGGATCCATAAGATCAGGTACAAACTTGTTGTGTCCGTCCAGCTTAGAGGAGTAGATCTGTTTGGCGTCGGCCCAGTAGAGCATGTCCGTGTGGGGGTCTATGGCGATAGCGCTGATGTTGGGAGATCGGGCTATTTCCATTCGCTTCACTCCGTCCATTCCAGATCTGAAGACTGCTCCCACTGCCACGTCCGCCCAAAATAGGAGCCTACAAAGTTTTAGGACATTTTAATAACTAGCCATGAATATTAATCTAATCACAAAGCAAATGATACATAGAGATGCCCTAACACGCAAGAAGAAACCAAAATCAGGGGGGTGAGGGGCGAGCTGGGAGTGCCGCCAATTTAAGTAAAACAGCAAATAAGTAAAAAGGTTTGACTTGTTTACAATAACCGAATATTTTGTTAGAGTTAATGTTTTGTAAATTGCTCACTGCAGTCGAAATCACGCGAAACAAACGCAGACGGCTGGTGTTAAAACGGGTGTCAAGTGACCTTTGCCTCGAATCGTCGAAATGGCACTTTTTTTTTTTTTTGTTATGTTATTGGCTTTCACCCATTAAGGGCGATCTCGGCCATGTATAATCAGTTAGATTTTAATTGTACAGATTGTTCTTAAAATTAGTTACTTTTAAACAAGATATAATATTTGGGCAAATAAAATTGAAGCAGATAAGTTAGATAAGTTAGATAAGTTAAACAGTGTAAATTTATGTGTTTTTAATCCCCAATGACTTAAATTTTAATGCCATTTTTATAAATGTATTTTGCTAATAAATTGTTAATTTGGGGGGAGTTGAGACTTAGAAGGCAGGGAATACTGGTAGGAGATCAATTTTAAGTTTTACCAATTCATGCATAAAATTTGGAAATTGGTCATTGATAGGACATTCAAAGAAATTATGGTCCAGAGTGTCCTCTGACCCACAATCACAGTAAGGCGAACTGACTATATGGAATCTGGCGAGATGACTAAGACAAGAAGTGTGACCTAGTCTCATTCGAGTTATGGAGGAAATATATTTTTTGGCATGCAAGTGTATTTATGAAACCAGGGCTTGACAGGAATAAACGGTTGTATTAATGAGTACTGATGACCTTTTGTTAGAGAAGGTATTTTCCATTCAGAGGACCATTGGAGTTTGAATTTACTTTTTAGAATAGGGAAATAATCTCTAACTGGAACAGGAATACCATTTAACGGACCGTGAACAGTGGCTTCCTTAGCAATGGAATCCGCTATTTCGTTTCCAGTAATACCTAGATGTCCTGGAATCCAAGCCAGGACCACTGACGTATTTGATAGTGAAATGGAATACAGGAGGTCTCTGATAGAGCAGATTAGGGAATCGCTATTAGAATTGAGTGGGGATGAACATATTTTTTGTAGTGAGCTAAGCGAATCTGAAAGAATGAGGGCGTTTCTAATATTGTGCGATTTTACAAGATGCAGTGCTTCTATGATAGCTATGCATTCAGCAGAGAAAATGGAGCATTCTTTGGGAAGTTTGTGTGGGAGACTCATCTTCCTGTGTGGAACATACACACTGGCCCCGCAATGGGAATCCTGACTGAGTTTGGAACCATCTGGGAATAATTTTATATAGTTTGGCCAATTGTTTTCAATAATTTTGTTAAATTCTACATTATTTGATTGAGCTGAATTTTTTATATTTTTTTTGCTTATTCCTATAAACTGGTGAACCTTGGGATAGAAAGTAAGGCTTTCATAGGAACATGAGTATAAGGGAAGAGATTCGTTACGATAGATGTTGGTAGGTATATCCAGGAGAGAGTTATAGCACTCATAGAAAAGGGGGGGGAATGTTTTTTCCAAAATGGATTTGAAATAACATCATACTTTAAAGATTGAAGTTTAGGAATCAAGGGATGGGATGTTATCGAGCATGTTTTGAAAATATATTTTTCTGCTAAGCATCGCCTTCTTATATGCAAGGGGGGTTCGCAGCATTCTACTTGCATTGAGTTGATTGGGGAAGATTTCATGGCTCCTAGAATAAGACGAAGAGACTTTGACTGGATCTTATCTAATTTATGTGAATTTGAAGAAGATATTGAATCAAACAGGCAAGGTCCGTAATCAAGATGACTTCGGATGAGGGCATTGTAAAGAAGTTTTAAAGATGCTGGGTGGGAACCCCACCACACTCCGGACAGAAATCTGAGTGGATTGATATTGCTTTCACATTTTGTGATAACATGATTTATATGGGTGTTCCAAGTAAGCTTGGAATCCAAAAACATTCCCAGGAACTTAACTTCCTTAGAGATAGGGATGACTTCATCGCCAAATCTCACCTGAATATCTGGGAGCTTTCGACGACGAGTGAAGATGACAACTTTGCCTTTGGAAGGAGAAAGTTCAAGGCCATTACTATTTAACCATGCCAAGAGTTTTCTAAGAGCGTTTTTGATTGCTGACGCTGCAATGAAAAGATTGGGGGATATTTTGTAGAATGGTTTGTAGAATGGCACTTAGGGCAAGTCTTAATTCTGACGTTAGTGAATCGAATGTATAAATTATAATAACAACAACAACTAACAATCATGGGGTTTTGCCTACCCCTCTAGGCAGAGAATGTTAGTTACCAGGGGTGTTAGTTGAAGTTTGCCGGTTTTTTCAATAAAGAAAACACTTAATTCTCAAGGGAATCTCAAATTTTTTTATTCAAAGTATTGACCATCGGATTCTATACATTTTGCCCATCTTTGAGGCAAATCATGGATACCATTCCAAAAAAAAAATTTCTCTTTCGAGGCAAACCATTCGAAGAGCCATTTTTCGACTTTTTCAAAATTGGCGAAGTGCTGCTCTGCGAGTGAGTGTCCCATCGATGCGAAAAGGTGATAGTCGGACGGGGCAAGGTCTGGAGAGTACGGTGGGTGTGATAATATTTCCCAATTCAATGCTTTGAGAGTGTTCTTCACTACTTTAGCTGTATGAGGCGGTTTGGCGGTTTATTCGATTTGTCTCTCGTTCATTTGGTGTGGTACCCATTTTCCATACTTTTGGATCTTTCCCATGGCTTTTAAACGTTGGCACATTGCTCCTCGGGTCACATCAAGTGTTTGGGACAATTGTTGTTGCGATTGGGTTGGGTCCTCATCCAATAACGCCTGCAATTCCTCGTCTTCGAACTTTTTCGTTGCATCAGGATGTTCATTGTCTGTTAAATCGAAATCTCCACTTTTAAATTGACGAAACCATGTCTCACATGTTCTAATCACTGGAGCATGTTCACCATAAGTTTCTACCAGCAACCGATGAGCTTCAACTGCTTTTTTCTTTTTATAAAATAAGAAAAGCAACGAATGCCGCAAACGCGATTTACTTGGAACGAAACTCGACATATTCACTGAGGTAACCAACTATGACACTATTATTTTGGCAGAATGTAATATGACATAGATGCCAAATCATATAAATGTATATATATTTTACTCTAGCGACATCTATGAGTAAAACCGGCAAACTTCAACTAACACCCCTGGTAGATAGCAATAAACGGTAATAAGGAACTCCAGTCCATTTAAAAAAAAAATATATATATATTATTACTGAGGTTCTAACTTAAATAGTATTTTTTTTTAAAGTAAATCCACACAGGAGACCCTGAGGAAAATAATTTGATAATAAATAAATAATCATCTCACCCGATAATTTATTACGAGTATAATGCATATAGCACAAATTAGCATTACCTACCCGCTAAAGGCACATTCCAGAGTGGCAGATACTCTCAGTATCGTCCTGGTGAAAGACCACCATCCATAATCGACATGTTATTTAAAATGACTTTCAGCCGTGCGTAGTAACCAAATCTGAATAGCCAGGTACTTCTTCACCTTCCTCTACCCATATCCTTCCCCTCTCACTTCCTTTTTATGTGAATACAACACAAGAATCTCAACTGCTCCTTACCAACCGGAACCAGTGAGACTATGGCATCCCCAATTGGGGTACATTGAGGCTTAAGGGTATAGAGAGGGAAAGGAGATGGGGTAAAAAAGGGTAGGGAAGTACCTGGCTATTCATATCTAGTCACAAAACACGGCTAAAGCCATTTCAAGCAAAGTCTCGATTCTGAATGGTGGTCTTTCACCAAGATGATACGGAGAATATCTACCACTCTGTGTAATCCTTTGTATGAATAAAATTATTCTTAACACTTTCCTTGTCATATCCTTGCCATGATAGTTTACTGAATGAGACTTGCAATCTGAACAATTTATGATATAATCAGTCAACAAATATCCTGATATTCATCAATGTGTAAGGCACTGATAACCTTGATTCTTTATTATCAATGTATGTAACACCACAAATATTCCTGGGATTGTTCCTTTTTGTTTCAGACACTATTATTAATAAATAATAATTAGTATAATTTCTAACATATTATAAATAAATCATTAGCAAATGTATTAATAATATGTTACGCCCCTTGCATTGCAATGAATTCAAATCTTCTGGCGGGAAGAGGGCCCCTAGCTGCGCCACGACATTCTAACCAATCATCGCTCTACCCCCTATATGAGTCAACCTTGTAATAAAACATATATATAACAAAATAAAATGTCAGTGGAACGATAGGAGTCACTGTTCCGCTGTTTCTGTTGTGTTTCTGATTCCCGATGGAAAAAAACGTTCATATTGCGTCTTTGAATATGGTCACTTTTCGTTTCTAACTCCGACTGCTACGAGTTTTCCAGATTCCAGAACCAAAAATCGTTCACATTACACTATTGAATAGGGTTGCTTTTCGTTTCTGACTCTAATCCAAAACTTTAGTCGTCCGTCGAGTGTGAGTCCGGAACGAGCAAATACGGATTTGCGAATTCGGAGTAAGTCCACCGCTTTTGGAATCGGACTCATTGGACTCGATCCGGCTGGAACGATTCTCCCCTACCATATTATATACTTATTTGATAATATTACTGTGTGATGCCACTAAACTAATTTGAACATTTACCTAAAAATGAAGTGGCTGTAAAATGTAAATACCGTAGTATTTGTTTAAGGACTCAACATCTTATAATTTTTTTTTGCTTTATTATCCATTTTAATAATAATAATTGGACTACTTCTATAGCGCCGTTTTCGTGAGAAAATCACCTCAAGGGCGCTTTACAATTAATAAAATAACATATACAACCAATACCTTACAGTTAAACTTTATTACTAATGGCATATAAGTAAGACTTATGGCTAGGGACTAACTACTGAGACCTACAATTAGTGACTCACATCTACGGCTTATAGGTAGTCACTCACCAACTAAAAGTTATAGCTAGTGACAATTTAAACTTAAGTAGGCATAACTAGAATAAAAACCTAACACATATATAAACCCAGCACCCATTTAAAACTAATACATATCTATGACCAAGTGCATATTGTGTATACAATACTGCAAAATGACGTACAACTATGGCTTAAAACTAGAGTCTTACAACTAACATACCTATTTATAATAATATAAATACATGTATGATTATTGCTCGTGCTGTCAGTGGTAAAGCACCCAAAAGTGTAATAATTTTTATCGAAATTAAAGAAGGTAGTCTGGGCGGTAGAAGGTAAATAGGAATATAAGTAATTCTCTTGGACTGAGTACCCGAAAACACCATTAGACCAATGGGGTCGTTATTCTGGAAACGATAATTTAAAAAGATGAGTCTTTAGTTTTGTTCTGAATTCAGTAGAGCTGTCGATTTTTCTCAAATATGAAGGGAGTTTGTTCCAGGCTGTTGGGCCTGCCACCGCAAAAGCTCGGTCTCCGAAATTGGTATTGGGATTGCGTTTAGGTACTGAGAGTCTTCCTATGGCCGTTGAAGACGCTGATCGAAGAGATGATTGCCTAGTGTTGACATCGTTTGGAGTGCATAGTTCCGCCAAGTAGGGTGGTGCCATGTCGTGTATCGCCTTAAAGACCATCCAGCATAGTTTAAACTGGATCCTCTCAGGACACTTAAGCCAATGAAGGTTCCGCAGATGTTGAGATATGTGGGAGTATTTGGAAACGCCGGTTATCAGCCTTGCTGCAGCATTGAAAACTGACTGAAGTCTGTCAGTATATATTTTGGGGAGACTTGCGTATATGCCGTTGCAGTAATCAAGTCGAGAAACAACGTAAGAATTTACCAGCATCTTTGCGCCATTAGCTGGAATATTTCTCCGTATTGATTTGATTTGGCGCAGGTGAAAGAAACCTGCGCTTACTGTCTTGTTAATCTGGGATTTGAGTGATAGATCTGCATCTAGATGCACACCTAGAAGTTTAACGCCTGTTTTAGGGATGATGTTACAGCCCGAAGTAGTGAGAGGAGATTTGTCTAACATTGATTGGCGCTTTTTTGTTGCTGTCCAAAGAAATTCTGTTTTGGATGGATTTAATCTTAATTTGTTCGAAGACATCCATTTTGTAATGGCGGCAATGCATTTGACAGTAATTTCCTTTAATTTGTCTTTCTCATTCGGTGCACAATAGAAGTAGATTTGCTGATCGTCAGCATAGCAATGGGAAAGAAGTCCGAATGATTCTATTATTTTGGTAACATCGTTGATGAACAAAATAAAAAGTAGGGGTCCCAGCACTGAACCCTGGGGGACTCCAGAAGTAAGGGTTACAAAGGGAGAGTTTTTACCACTCGCTTGTACAGATTGGGTTCGGCCACAGAGGTAGGATTTAATCCACTGAATGATTTCGCCACCCAGTCCAAAAGTCTTTTCCAGTCTGTCGATCAATCAATGGTGTCAAATGCTGCACTCAAATCTAATAATGATAGCAAAGCTAGCTTACCTGACTCGTTTGCAAGCATCAAATCTGACAACACGCGCAATAATCCAGTCTCTGTAGAATGGTGCTTCCTATACGCTGACTGGTATTTTGAAAGTAGTTCATTTTTCGCCAGATGGGCGGTAATCTGCCTGATCACAATTTTTTCAAGGACTTTTGAAATAAATGGAAGATTTGACACGGGGCGATAATTACTCAAATCTTCAGCATCTAGTTGTGGTTTTTTTAGAATCGGTGAAACAAGGGCCTCTTTGAGCAGTAGTGGCACCTCGCCTAAGTCGAAAGTTTTATTGTAGAGGAACACTAGGAAGGGCACAACATGTTTAAGACATTTTTTGAGGAGCCACGTTGGAATCGGGTCTAATCCACATTGTTTATTTAGAGAACTAGACACAATTTTTGTGACTTCTGCCGATGTTGTGTGTGTGAATTTTATCAAAGATTCACCGTTGTAGGTGGTGAATGTAGGTGGAGGTGCTGACGCTGTCGTGGCTCGGATGTTTTGAATCTTTTCTAGGAAAAAGTCTGAAAAATCTTTCGGACTTAGCGCAGCTGTAGTTGAATTTTCTGACTCACCCATGACAGTTTTGAGCGAGTTCCAAAGTCGTTGGGGGTCAGAATCTTCACCCTCAATCTTTGATGTCCAGTACTCCGATCTTTTTCTCCGAATTTCGTCCCTGTATTCATCTTGCGCATTGACCCAAGCCTCCCTTTGACTGGTTAACTTTCCGCGCCTGAAAATCCGCTCAAGTCGGCGCATGGTCCTCTTCTTTTCGCGGCATTCTGTATCAAACCAGGAATCCGATTTGCGAACAGCGCAGGTTTTGGTAGAAAAGGGTGCATATTTGTTTAAGATGGCGGTTAAGGTACCATTATAAACATCTACTAGGCCGGATGTAGAAATGACATTCCTAGCAAAGTCGTGTTTGACAAGGATGGATGACTTCAGGTCTTCCTCGAACAGGTCGAAGTCAAACTTTCGCCACGCTCTGGTCGTCTTCGTTTTGTAGACTAGTTTGGGAGGGTTGAACTCAACCTCCGTAAGAACGAGTCTATGGTCCGAGAGTCCCACGTCTATGACTTCTGTTATGAGGGGTGGATCAGAATTTCTCGATATGAAAACATCAAGTATTCCACCTGCATTATGAGTCGGACTATCTACCCATTGCTTACATCCGTAGCACTCTAGGACATCAATAAATTTTATCCCGTTACCGTCTGTTTTCCTATCTAGCCTAATATTTAAGTCCCCAGTTATAATAAGTGCACCCGGTAGGGTGTTTACCCGCTCCAAAAGTTGAGCAAATTCGTTGAAAAATTCCTCAGTGATAGTCTTTGACCCCGGACGGTAGATTGTAATTAGGGTGAAAGACGCTCCTGCTGAAGAAATACAACACCCCAGAGATTCAAAAGTTTGGTATTCCCCAATACTTTTTTTTGACATGCGCAGTCCTTGACGACCAATAATTGCCACCCCTCCATGATTGATAAAGGAGATTTTATCGTTTTTGGGGTCATCCGGTGATTTCCGTCTTGCCTGTTCCACTACCGTATAGCCAAGAGCTCGCAATTTTTTTATGGAGGTGGAGTCGTAGTTTTCATGCCACGTCTCAGTGATCGATAGGATGCTCAGCTTCTTCTGGCTAATAATATTGTGAACATCATCCACCTTGTTGTTCACTGAGCGTGCATTCCAATTTGCCAATGCAAGTCGTCGGGTTTGTAAATTTGCATGGCGCTGTACGGGTACGTCTCGAACTGGAGCTTTTACATTATCTCTCGTCCCGAAGTTAGGATTGTGGGTTACGGCAGTATTTTCTTCTGATTTATTTTTATTTTTACTATTATTACATCCGCCCCGACAACCTCTAAATCTAATTTTCTTAGCAGTGGCGCGATTCAGGTTATAACAGTTAATATTTGCGGCCGCTAAAGGTTTCAATGGAACACTATTGTTTTTTAGGTCAATTAATGCTGCCCTGTCATACACAATCACCATACTGTTACAGTAAACTAAAACGACTTAGTCACACATTTATACTATTTGGTACCTATGTATTACCATTAACGGAAAAAAAAATAAACAACACAAACAATCGTCTACCCTAACACTTGACACTGTTGGCGAGATGCGACCCGTTGCAGGAAGGGACGAAACATGTGGTCAATGGTCGATGTTTGTGACATTTCACAGGCTATAGCACTGCACTTAGAAACACTGATATTATTGATTACGAGATAGTTACATAACTTATTCTTAAAACTGAATTACGTCCACACTAGTAACCTTAAAATTATTTCGAGTTTATTCAGTTAACCTAAAAATTATTGATATATTTTATACTGTAACCTACACAATGTGAGTACATTTCCTATGAAACTGAAACATTTCGATATTCATGCGACGTCAGAAGCAGTGGTACCAACATAACACGGTGGTTTTATAAGACGTTTTATAATTCACTTTTATATAACGATTCATAAATTCTACATATAATAATAATAATAACAAAGCATTTATATAGCGCAGTTTTGTGTTGTTTCACTTCAAGTGCGCTTTACTATAAATAAACTTTAAAATGATTAAATAACTCCATTCAGTGGTATCCTACAGTGCTACTTTTACATTCTATTTATACATTCTTAACATATTACATACATTCCTGCTTATTCTTAATACTACTCCTACAGTACTCCTTAGGTGCATATTCATAAAAAATTACAAAATATTATACAGTATACATATGGCTATACAAAAATAACACATTCACAATATTACTACAAAAATAGTAACATTTTAAGACCGGAGTCGGGTTATGTTCAGCAATAACAGACTTCACATAAAAAATTTAAAAAAATATATATATATGGAGGAAACCGAAACCAAACAACTACCAGAGGCTTGAGGAAATGACTTTTTATGATAAATTGAAGAGAAATTAAAATTTATAGACAGTAGGATTTTTTAAATAAGTTTGTTTTTAAAGCCCGTTTAAATTCAGTCAATTTCTGGATATTAGTAAGAGCTGGGGGAAGTTTATTCCAAATGAGAGGGCCATTTACACGAAAAGAGCGATCATAGTAGATGGCTCGATTTGACCTTGAAAGTTCAATTAGACGATTAGTAGCATCTAGATCTGCTGACCTCAGAGTAAGCTGTCTATCACTTAAGTCCTATCGGATGCATAGTTCAGATATATAGGCTGGCGCCATTTCCTGCAATGTTTTGAAGGTCAGTAAGCAGATCTTGAACTCTATTCTTTCAGGGCATCGAAGCCAATGAAGCTGATCCCTTAGAGGTGGGGTTATATGACAATATTTAGATTCACCAAATATCATTCTCGCCGCAGCATTGAAGACGGACTGGATTCTATTAAATTGTTTTTGAGGGAGGCCAGCATATGCACTATTAAAATAGTCCATACGTGAAACAACAAAGGAATTTATGAGTGATTTTGCTCCATCAGAGGGAAGACATCTCCTGATTGATTTTACCTGCCTAAGATGGAAAAAACCAGAACTTACAGCTTTTGTAATTTGCGATTCAAGAGAAAGAGTATTATCTATAGTGAAACCAGGGAATTTTATTTCTGTAGAAGGAATTATATCTGTATCCTGAATACGTAATGGATTGGAATCAAGGAGGCCTTGCCTTCCAGGGGAAGCTATCCAAATAAATTCTGTCTTTGCTGGATTAAGTTTGAGTTTATTGACAGACATCCAACTTGAAACCGTATTAATGAAGCTAACTACCTCATTTTTTAGGACGCCTTTTTCATCCGGGGAACAAAATTTAAAGATCAGACGATCGTCTGCATAGCCTTGTGATTCAAAGCCAGCTGAGTGAATGAGGTGTTCAAGACGATTAGTATAGAGAATGAAGAGAATGGGAACTAGGAGAGACCCCTGGGGAACTCCAAATTCAATAGGAGTTTCAGGTGATGTGCATTTATTGAAAGTTACTGAGGCTACTCGTCCAGACAGGTAAGATGTCATCCATTGGAGTACATCACCTCGAACGCAAAATTCGGTATCAAGCACATTTGATAGAATACTATGATCTACCGTGTCAAAAGCCGCATTCATATCAAGAACAGATACTAAAGCCAACTTACCTGCTTCCATCCCGATGATCAAGTCTGAAATTATTCGCAATAGAACAGTTTCCTTTGAATGAAACTGTCTATAAGCAGATTGCTTTTTGGCAAACAGACCAGCGGAGTTCAAGTACCCTACCAATTGTTTGGCAACGATTTTCTCAAGCAATTTTGATAGAAACAGTAAGTTGGATATAGGCCTGTAATTATCCACATTGGCTGTATCAAGATTTTGTTTCTTTAAAATCGGAGTAATAATAGATTTTTTCAGTGTGCCCGGTACAAGTGAATTTACTAGTGACTTCTGGATAATCGCGGTAATTACCGGCGCTATATCCGGAAGACAATTTTTTAATAGCCAGGTAGGTATGGGATCTTGAGCGCATTGCTTGTTTGGACAAGACATCACAGCTTGCGTGACATCGTCTTCCGTTACTGCAGCAAACGTAGTGAAGTCGCCAGAGAGCGGTTTAGGGGCAGAGACAGCGGGTGATCCTACCCCACTGAGGGATCGAATTTTTTCTACCTTACTATTAAAATGTGCGGCAAGGCTATCCGCTTCTAGAGAAGATTCAACCTTGATGTTGGTCTCTCCAGACAAGGTCTTTATGTGTTGCCACAGTTTTCGAGGATTCTTTTCTGACTTAATCTGTTCACACCAAAAACTGGACTTTTTCTTTGTGACCTCTTCTTTGTAGGTTTTTTGTTTTTGTTTTGTTTGATGTCTGTAGTCTTTCAAATTTTCGCATTTCCCTCTTTTTCTGTAGACATTCAGTGTCAAACCATCTGCCACAAATCCTAGTGCGGCAGACCTTCTCTGTGAAAGGAGCATTTTTATCCAGTAATGCCAGTAGCGTAGAATTATAAAGGATAACTAATTCTTCTACCTGTCTTTCACAATACTTTTCCTTATCACAGAGAGGCGAGATCTTCAAATCGTTACAAAAAGTTTCGATGTCGAATTCTCTCCAATTTCTGGAGATAATGGTTTTGAACTCCAATTTTGGAGGATTGAAGGCAAACACGGATGTGACGAGACGATGATCCGAGAGTCCAATGTCAACAACATCTGTACTATTCGGGGGAAATTCGACTCGGGAAATAATAACATCGAGAGTACCGCCCGCGTCATGAGTGGCTGAGTTCACCCACTGCTCGCAGCTGAAGTCACGCAGAATTTTATTGAATTTTGTTGAGTCGGGATTGGTTTTCTTTTCCAGGTGGATATTTATATCCCCTAGAATGACGACATCGCAGTTGTAGTTGGAGGTGCATTCTAGGAGAGATTTAAAAAACTTAGCAGTCGGTGCACACGACCCGGGACTGTAGATGGAGATTATCATGAGGGATGCACCATTGGCTGAAGCCTTGCAGCCGACAAACTCAAAAGTGGTATACACCTGGCGTATCCCCATACTGTCTAAGCGAATACCACTTTGAGCTACAATTGCAACTCCCCCGTGATTTGTAAAATTAATAGTGTTGTATCGGTTTTGATCGGCCTTACGGTTTCATGTACCGAGAATCCGCTTGACCGAAGTTTTTTTATTGAAAGGGAGTCTCCATTTTCATGCCAAGTTTCCGATAGCGTCAAAATATGAATTCCCTTGTCACGTATCATATCAACAACATCATCATGTTTATTGGCAATGGATCTCGCATTCCAAGCGGCAACGGTTAGATTCTTAGGCGGACGCACATTCCTTAATTGCGCTAATCGCAGGTTTTTTGCTAGTTTAACCTTTTTTCCGGCTCGTTTCCTTCCCTTACGTCGGGGAAGCAGTACACAATTGTCATTATCATTGTCATTATCATTATCACTTTTATTATAGTTTATTAGTTGTAAGCTTAGAGTAATAATATACCTAGAGACCTTTCTAATCTTCCCCAAAAATAATACAAACAGTTGACATAGTCGCAAAATATGGCCCTCTCTTTATGCTCGGTTCTATAAACATATGAGAAAGAGAGACAAACAATTTTTGTTCAAAACATTCATTTGTGGGAGGGTGTTAGTCGATGAAGCCAATTTCTTTGAACGCACGAACTTCACTTCGGTGATATCTGTCAGGCAAGTTGACGGTCAGAAAGCGATAAAAGTGAAATAATTACGTGAATTGAGTGATATCCACAAAAAAAGCTATGGCTATATGTGCAGTGATCGGGTGCTTCAACTGAAGTACTAAAGGACCAAAAAAACAGTTTTCACAGGTATTTATCAAGAAATTCGTTTTTTTCACTTTGATCTCAAATATTTAATAATCTACTGTATAAAAGAACTCGGAACCTTCGCCAATATTTAAACAACCCTTGCACTATTTGTATTATTGTAATAAACATCCGTTTTAATTGAGTTTTAATGCATTTTCAATATATTACATTTACAATAATTTTACGTAATTATGAGAATACAAATTACCAATTTCATTTGGGCATCTCAAAGTAGCTTTGTCTCTTTCGCTCTCATGTTAGCATTGCTAAATGTTGGTAAACAGATGGTGACAAAATGTGTTTTGTGAATTCCTTGTATTTCCACCATGAAAAAATCAGGGCTGTGCTAAAGTTGGGTTGTTTTTATATATGTAACTATTTATAGATTTCCAAAGGATGAAGCAAGACTTCAAAAATGGATCCATGCAACGATAAGGGTACATTGGATTCCAAAATACCACAGTACAATCTGCTCAGCTCATTTTTTAATTGAGAACTTCGACACATCGCTTCCAAAGGTCTGGATTTCGCGGTGCCTCTATGTAATTCAATAGAACCCTTGGCTATAGAAAAGGTATTTATGAATTTAAGGTATAAACTTTATTTATCTTTAATATATTCATTATTATTTATTTTTGCAATCTGTGCCAAAACTAATAAGGGTAATATTTTCAGATAATTCCAAACTCCTCAAATGGAACCTAACCGCCTTTGTCAGAACAGGCGCTTACATTAAATTCAGAAAGAGATGTTGTAAGTATATCAAAATATAAACACATTTATTTTCCGCCTTATAATAATAATAATAATAATAATAACAAAGCATTTATATAGCGCAGTTTTGTGTTATTTTACTTTAAGTGCGCTTTGCTATAAATAAACTTAAAGAAAATGATTAAAGAACTCCATTCAGTGGTATCCTACAGTGCTACTTTTACATTATGGATTTAAGTATCATTTAGAAAATTCTTTAATTGCACAAAAAAATCGGGGAGGGTTAGTTTATCCATCAAATGACGTCATTTTAATTTGTACAAAGAGTGAAGGGGTTTTTAGAGAAGCGCTGAGCCGATCTGGCGGTAAAATAATGAACACTCAATTTTCGTTAGAACATTTAGTAAGTAGAGTTTTAAAAGTATTTGTTAATATAGATTGTTTTGACATGTTACTTTCTCACATGTTAGACCAGTCTCCGCTGGAGAACCACACTGTACACCTAATAAGGGCAGTTGCTTCTAAATATTTAGATATCAGGCTTCACTTCCTGGCCAAATCCGCCGTGCAGCCGGCTACTCGAGTGAGACAGTATTTTAATAAATTGACGTTGATTCTCAATCAATAGATTAAGACACTGTATCACCCTACAATGCTTTATATTACTTTTCTTTTTAAACAAAATTTTAATGTTACTTTATTTCATGTTATATTATGTACAATACCAATAAATTTTATTGCTTATGTTCCTTAAATAAACAAATAATATTACATAAATCGTTTTCAAGATTTACGACTACCTACTTACTCACAACAAAATACCTAATTTATTTAATTTGTAGCAACCCTGTTAGCCATGGTAAGGCCACACCCCTGAGGTCACCCTTGGTCAAAAACTCGCTTCAACATCTCGCAATGTGAGGTCTCTATATATTGTTACTCTAAGGTTGTAAGGGTCGTAAAGCATACAGTTCGTCCAGAGTATATCTTATCATGATTTATGACCCTTATGACCCATTTCGAAAGTCCTAACAAAAAAATAAGAGGCAACCTTTATCCCAGCAGAAAACATGTGGCATGCATCTGTGCACTGTTCTATGTGTGTGAAATATTTGGGAATAAAAGTCTAGCTTGAAATATTGGAAATTGTCATAACTAAACACTATACGACTATTTTAACATAAAAAACTGAACACATGGGATATTTCAGTAATTGGGAGGCACTTTAAGAACACTAGTTTGTTTAAGAGGTACCACTTCTGGAGAATTAAGAAATTGAGAGCTTATACAGATATGTGTCTGCAGCTTCTAAGCGCGACAACAACGATATATAAAACTGTATATAAGAAAAATTATTATATTATTATATTAAATTATATATTCAGAATGGGCGTTTGCTGATCTACTCGTATATGAATAAATTGTTTTAAAGCTATAATATTTTTCTGTGGAGTTGGTTATTGTATAAACTTTATATTACCTTTTAGTTTGGTGCAGAGCCAAATATCTAGGCATCATCCCCTCCCCCTGCACGACCACCCCTATGGAAGACACATTGTCTAGCTTGGTGATGTTGATGGTGTTGGTCTTGGCGCACGTCCAGTACATGGTCCTGCCGATGGCGTCCAGGGCCATATCCACAGGGTTGTCCAGGTGCTCCACCAGCAGCCCGGCGGCCCCCCCTCCCCCCTCGCTGAGGTGGCGGATGGAATGTGTTCGCCCGCCGCCCATCCAGTATACGCGGCGGTACAGCGGGTCGAACTCCACCGCGCGTACATTTTTCATGCCAGACAGGGGCAGCGCCACATCGGGGCACTCGGAGCCCCCCAGCATCACGCGCCCCACGCTGTTACGCTGGCTGAACATAATGAACTCTGCGGGGGCTGAAATAAGTTTAACATACATACTTATACGTGTAAAAATTACGTTATATTATTTTTGATCAGAAAATGTCCGTAGAATAAATATTCAGTTACAATAAATAAGATATTCAGTTCCTTTAGTATATATGTAGTTACCTAAACAGGTGGAGTTGTCTTTGCTCAGCATGTAGTGCGTTGGACAGGCACACTTAAACCCGGCAGGATGGTCCACATCCCCCGGAGAGGGAATGGACAGACAGAGGTGGGAGCAGCCCCCGTTGTTGATGGAACAGCTGTTTCCCTCCAGTTGCTGGGACTGGTGGTACAGCACCATATCCGAGATCATCTCTAAGCCGGAATATATTAAGCTTCGGTTTCCTCCCGTTGTCTTTAGGGCTCTCTCAATGTTCCCTGCAATGAAAAAACAAAAATTGAATTTAACGGCTTTGAAACGACCCGCCGGTTTTTAAATTTCCCCTGTTTTATAATCATGGTTTCAAGATTCACTATGCGGGTTTTTTATCTGCTAGTTTCTTTTAATAATTAGGTCTGCTGTGTGCAGTTTTACTTTCTTGTTTGTATTTATAATAAAAATATATACATTTACGTGGGGGACCCAAAAGTAAGCCAATTGTAATTAATACATGCATACCTAAATCCCAATCTGACCAATAGATGTAGTCATTGTACAGTGTCAAGGAAAATGGCATCTTGATGTTTTCCGATATGAGAACTTTCCTGCCCGAGCCGTCCATGTCTGCCATTTCAATGGCGGAATTGTCCAGAGTGGTCCAAATGAGCTTCCTCATCTGCAGGTCGAGGATAAGGCCACTGGCTTTGACCTGGTCGAGGAGAGTGATCGGGTGGGATCCATCCATTCCGGCCCGCTTGATGCTCTTGGATCCCCACTCGGTCCAATACATATACCTGAAAGAATTAAATACATTTATAATACATATTATACATAATAATTATGGAGATACAGTGAAACTCTCTTAAGGGGGACTGGAAAAAAAAACTTCTTAAGTGAGATCAAAAATTGGCAATTTTTTTCTAGTATTGTAACCGTATTATGTATTAAATTTCCTAGGAAAAATGAATAAAAAATATTCTATTGTTTTCAGCTACAACTTTCTCAGTCGTAGCAAAATCATGAGCCGCTACTGATGAACAAACAATTGTTAATTTTCATCGAGGTAAAATTGGAATCTGATAATGCTGGATAAAGCGGAAATGCCGATGTCAGCAGGTAGGTAGATATCGAAAGCGAAAATAACAATATTCCATAGAATAAAACTGAGAAAAATTACTTCTAATTTTGAAACTGTCAATTCATGGTGGAATTCCATTTAAAAATGATTTTTTTTTATTAAAAAACTTTTTTCCACTTATTTATTTTTGACCGGTTTCACCCTATCACGGGCATTCGACTGGCACAACTAAAAGCAAATCTATGATATACATGTATAATAGCATCGATGTCAGGAATGAGTTCCCCTGATTCTAATATTGATTTTATTTATGACTTGAAATTTGTTTTATTGCTGACGGTGCTGCATTACTATTGTTTTTAAAACTACTTTCGGGTTATTTATTACCCTCTGGAAGATGGATTATATTGTGTTTGTTTACAGAAACTATGAGTTTTAAAAAAATTATATAATGTCATTCGTGTCAGCTTTTATTTGAACAGATGGTTATTTCTGGTTTTGTTTTTTCCCCGTGATTTCCATCTTGTTTGCTAAATTATAGCAGTTTTTGTCCTGTAGTTACATGAACAATGGGTAACCAGAAACTAACTAATTAACTAACCATCACGCCGCTCCACCGCATGGGTAGGTAGAAAGGACAGACCGCCAAACACCTCGATCTTGGCATACACTTCTTGCTTCACATTCATACATCGTCTCATTCATTCTCTTCAATTATTCCGACATCTAATATGGCCCGACTCAAGTATTTGATTCACTTGATCGTGCCATGTTTTCCTCGGGAGTCCCCGGCTTCTTCTTCCATCTACATTCGCGTCATATATTCTTCTTAAATTCCTTTTTTCATTAATTCGCTTGATATGCACAAACCTGTAATATAATAAATTTTAATGGGTCTTTAAAATAATTTATTATATTATAATAGGTACATATCAGAGTAATATCATTCTTGGAGTTCGCTTTGGATGTCTGCAACAAAATTCCCAGTTACATTTTACCCTGGTATTTTATTATGTGTTTCCTATTTCCATTCATATGTTAGATACTATTAATGCATACAAGTAAGGTTACACTATAATGGATATATTAGAGGAGAGTCAGCCTTTTTTTCTAATTGACTATTCATTACGTACTTTTCTTTGCACATGTGTAATATTGTAACATCTGTGTCTTTATGAAATGAATGGAGATTGTCTATTTGATGGTTAACCACATTCGACAGGTCATTTTTATTGTTTATCCAGCTTGAAAAATGTTCTCTTATTCTGGTGTGAAAGGCTCTGCCCGTTTGGCCTATGTAATATGCCGGGCAATCACCGCAGTTTATCATGTATACCTCAGAATTGCAAAATTTTTCCCTTTTATCTTTATTATTAGTGAGTATTTTTCCCAATGAGTTAATGTTATAAAATGCTGCATTACACTTTTTATTAACTAATCTTGCTATTTTATTTGATATCTCGCCTATATACGGGAGTTTGCCCACTCTTTGTTGAGTTTCTTTTCATTATCTATTGTGAAACCTTCTGTTATATTAGAAAGAGTTTGTTTTTTATTATTTGTGTTAAGGAGAGTCTATTATCTCGCATGTATATCCATTATTTTTTGCTATTACTTTAATAGTATCTAACTGTTTTTTATTGTTAATATTATTCAATAGTCTGTGTATGAGAATGAAAGACCGAAAGTTTATGCGATACGTGATGTCTAGACAAATACAAGATTAGCCATTTCATAGAAAGTTGTTGCTAATTAGATAAGAAAGACAGCTGTGAGAATGAAATAGCATACCCTTTATTAGGATCCAGAGCGATGCTTTTGGGCTTCCTCAGTCCTTGCCATATCAAGGATCTCCGGTTGGATCCGTTCAAGCGAGCTACTTCGATTCGCTGAACCATGTTGTCAGTCCAATAGATGTTTTTGCCGGCCCAATCAATTGCTAGACCTGAAAACATATTGTCAACAGATTTTAACCCCTGGGTGCTAGTTGTTTAGGTTGCATGTTAAATAAAAAACCATTTCTCTAGCAATGTGTATCTGATTTAAATAATATTTACAAAAATGGCAGTTTCAGAAGGAAGATGTCCAGTGAGCTGCCCCAGGGAAACGAATTCCAGAGGCTTTGCGAAGGAGGCTGAACCTGCAATGGACGGAGGTCACCCACGTAGTCCAGGACAGAGAAGGCATCTTGTTGAAGCGATGGGTCCCTGACCCTACTGACAAGGGGAAGAAGAATAGCCAAAAAAAATATGGCAATAGAGTTACAAATAGATTTATGCACACCTTGAACATCATTCGTCCATTCGATAATTTTTTCAGCATTGGATCCATTTATGGCGCACCTGCCTATACTTTTCATCTTAGAGTCTGTGTCTGCCCAATAAAGCCGACCTTCGGCCACGTGTATTGCCAGAGCACTGAAACAAAAACATGTCCACGTATAATTGTCTATGTATAATTGACCCAGCAGAGAGAGGGTTGTGGTGAGTTATCAACAAAGAAAATTATGCTTGCTAAATGCTTCCATAATTATTCTCCATCTCATATATCTGACATAAAAACAAAAAAGACAAAATACTAGAACGTCGAGTGTTTCCAATCAAAAACTAATTCTAATAGAAATTGAAGAACGCATATTTATTCTCAATCGTTAATATTGTGTGGAAAAAAAACATGGATTTATTTTAAAATGGTGACCGTTAGGCATAATTATTGTTAAATGTATCAAATAACAAATTAGCTGATTTGTTTAGTATTAACGTTTACACTGGATAAAATGACTTACCTGGCTACTAGGACATCTCTGACTAGGATGAAAGGCTCGTTGTTTGAATTTTCAATACTCAGTCGTACTATTTTATCTTTCTTAGCATACACCAAAAAGGCGGACGGTTTTAAACACATTTTTTTATCTTTACCCAATTCCAAACCTGCAATCAGAATACAGTAAACAATGAAATCATCAAATATTAATTAACCAATATGTATTTTACTCGATACGATTATAAAATTATAGAAAATGTGTAAAACATACCTATGGGACAGTCGCAAACAAAGTCTTTGGGTCGATTGAAACACAGGTGTGAACAGTTTCCATTATTAAAGGCACAAGGATTGCTTCCAATAGGTTCACCCAGCTTGAAGGCCGTGAGCCCCATCACGTCTGGTAATTGCTCTATGATACATTCTCTATCTCCTGTAACATCAAATGTGCACAAGTGATAGGGACTAAAGCATGTATGATTGTGGAACCAAGAAATATTGGCTTGGCGAGTAAAACGAAACATGTATCAAAGACTATCTTCTGAGAACATTAACTGACTGTGTCTATGTGCTTGGTAGCTGCACATGTTACTAAGTGTTTCATAGATTTTGGTAAATGCCAAAGATGTTGTATTATTTGAATAAAATTGAACGATTTTATGTATTGTGACATGCATTGAAGTTGCGAGATTTCTTGCTATTTTAGTGAAATAAACGTACAATGTTGTAATTAGAAACTTTTTTCTATCATTACTGTGTTTGTGTGCCAGTGCGAAAAAATGATAAATTAAACCATAAGAATTTTTAAACCCGCAGTGTCCTAATACTCTCTCTCCGTCGGGTTCGGCTAATGTCAAAATGCTGACATAATGTATTAGTATTAGTAAATCTAACAGACATATTAATGATTCAATAACTTAACTATGCTTTTCGATTGAGGCATTCATCTATCAGCACTTAGTAAAAAAAACACAGCAATAAGGAACTCCAGAGAAAAATATTACAGCTTAAAAAAAAATTAAATCATTTAAATCAGCAAACGCTGATTCAGAATATAAAAGTTTTATAATACATATATACGTAGAATTTATAAAATGTTAAAAGTGAATTAAAAAAATCATCTCATCAAAACACTTTGTTAGTTGGTAAAAATGTTTTGGTCGATTTTTTTTTTTCTAAATGTATTTTTTACTATTGGCGAAATTTGGACTTAATTAGCGTGACTTTAAGCTCTATACATAATTTTAAATATAAAAAAAAAACTATTATTAATGAAAGAAATAAGAATATTCATGGGCAAACCAATTGTCAATATGGAAATTATGATAATAATAATAACAGTTAATAATAGTAGGATGATTTTTATAGTGCCGTTTTTGTGAAAAATCACCTCAAGGGCGCTAATGTTAATATTAAATACTTTTATGTAATATTTGTTGCGTTAAAGTTTTTAAAAAGGTACATAAATTTATTACTTGTTTAGTTATGATTTATTATGAATAGAATATAAAATTATGTACAGTAAAGCTCATCCTTGTTTTGACATTTGACATTTTAATCTCAAAACGGACCGGCCATAGATTTGGAAGGTTTTGGCGTGCTTTGAAAAATATTTTAACTTTTAAAACAAACTTTAGAAAAAAAAAAAAACGCATATGTACTGGTATTTAAATATAGGTAAAAAAAAAAAAATAATAAAAAACTTTCATGGAATGGAATTTCATTACAAAACAGAATTTTATTGAATTAATGGAACATATGTAGATAATAATTATGTCATGAAACTCACCAGTGACTTTATGAACTCGATTTAAACTTCTTCTCTGCCAGTCAGTCCAATACAGGTAGTCATCCAGCAAAGTGAGACCAAATATATGAGGAAGATTATCATTCAAGATTTCACTCCGATTAGTACCGTCCATGTTGATAACCTACAAACATAATAACATCACATTTACATACCTACACATTAAGGGTCTGGTATAAGACCGCATATTCACCGCCGTTAGGTATATTGTAGCAATATGAAATAAAAAAAACGTTTGCTTTATAAATATGTATTTATTCACAGAATAATCCTTTATTTTTGTTTCGGTAATGTTATAGGATTGGGTAACGCAGACCACCTGCGCAGTAATACTTATTAAGCACAGTTTTTCGACACGGGAGTTATTTTCATGATTTTTGGGTCAAGGGATCCGATTTTTGATCGTCCACTTGGGGATTCAAGATGGTTGAAATGAATTCGATTCCATTTTTATATGGCTGTTCTATCAATGGTTTTGGTTTTTATTAATGTTGATATACACTGTTGTATACCAAACAGGTAAAAATAAAACACGGGTAGATAACAATGATTTACAACCCAATCCGGATGCACATAACAAGCGTGAATACAATACACTAGTAGTTCAGTCAATGAAGGCCAAAAATCGACCTGAACTGGAATAAATTAGGGGAAAGCTAAATTTTTGCAGGTGAATAGTACCTACTACAGGAAGTATTTAAAGTCCCTACTCCTCCCACCACCTTGAATCCCTCCCGACCCTTGAAAAAAAAACTGTAATAAAAATTTTTCGGCAAAAGTCATTCAATACTTTTTAAAAGTAGATTAAACATGCTATAATTTGAAACCAAATCGGTCTCCGGGGAGGTCCGTAGGTAATAGCGTCCGAGATACTGCTGTTGTAACTAATGAAAAAAATTCTATGTTGTCATTCTTCACTACTTTTTTAGAGTTTTAGACAATTTTGACCGCGACTAATTTTTCAGCAAGGGTCATTAAATACTTTTTTAAAGTATGTAACGTAAATACTGACCCCGCTTAAAAAGGCATCACTGATATTGTCTACGGAAGAGATTGGAGAAAATATCTATGGGAGACATTGGACGGAAGGGAGCGGCAGAAGAAGACAAGATGGCCGGGGAGGTGACTTGACACGGCGGACAGTGCCGGGAGTTTTTGGGAGGAGTTATGTTAAGTGACTGTTTCGTTTGACGCCGGAGAGTGTCTAATTAATTACCCGAAGTGGGTATATTTTTTGCTTAATGATGGCCAAATGGTAGGTGATAAAACCTAACCGCGCGTGCCCTGTGCTTCCTTCCCGCACACCATCAGACCAGCACACAGAATCTTTATTTTAATCGCATTTTAAAAATGTAACACTTTATCTCATGCTATTGCTCGACTCTATCTCAGCATTCGTGGGTGGGTCTGATGGATCACCTCCCCGGCCATCTTGTCTTCTTCTGCCGCTTCCTTCCGTCCGATGTCTCCCATAGATACTTTCTCCAATCTCTTCCGTAGACAATATCAGTGATGCCTTTTTAAGCGGGGTCAGTATTTACGTTACAAGTAGTCTAAACATGCTACAATTTGAAACCAAATCGGTCTCTGGGGACCAAATAGCATCCGAGATACAGCTGTTCTAAATAACGCAAATGTTTTCTATGTTGTCATTCCTCTCATTTATTATGCATTCTGACGTTAGATTCGAGTTCAGTGCACCTCGAAGTCCCCAAATAACGATATTGAACGAAATCGGAAGAGAACTGAAGAAATTCAAAATGCCTGCTGAGATTATGCATTTAGAAGTTAGATTCGAGTTCAGCACCTCCCTAATATGACTTATACCGTTTTTGAACCAAACCGGTTCAGAAAACTAGAAATTCATGGTAGCCACTGAAATTATGAATTTAGATGTTAGATTCGAGTTCAGCACCCCCTAATATGACTTATACCGTTTTTGAACCAAACCGGTTCAGAAATCTAGAAATTCAAGGTAGCCACTGAAATTATACATTTAGATATTAGATTCGAGTTCAGCACCCCCTAATGACTTATACTTTCTGTAAGTCGCTTGACAGTCTAACACCTGTCTCCCCAGTTAATCGTGATAAAATAGACAAAAATATAAAATTTCAAATGGACGTCCACTCCCTCTGAATGTCTTCTCTCTCTCAACTGACTTGTTCCGGTGAAATAAATTGTTTCATAAAATATTGCACGGTATCTGATATTCTCATACAATTTTTGTATGGGAGAATGGAATAAAAAAAAATTCCTGAACATTGAATGAATTACAGGAAAAATCTAGATAAACAGAAATATTTTTAATAAACGCATTTGGTTCTAAACCTTAATTACTCTGAGATTGTGGAAGGATTTTAAATTAAAATGTTTGTAATGGGTGCAGTTAACAAAACGGCGAAGGCACTGACAAGCGTTTTACTTAAGGCGATCTACCGGCTAAAATTCCAACGATATCATGCGCTGACATGCATGTGGCGACAAGGTTGAGATTCCCGCTTAACGTCGGCTGCATGTTTCGATTTATGCAAAAAACCATCACCAAAATGCGTGTTTTATTCAATTCTCTAAAGCTTAGATATAATTATTAAAATGTTTTACGGTCATATTCTAAAAAACTTAATTTACCACAATGAACAATACGACAATATCGGAAAAGGGGCTTGTAAGTAGGAGAGTTTGCGCTTTAAACATTTTTTTAATGTCTGATACTTTATTTTTTTCTAGGCTTATAAAAAGACACACCAAAAAAATGCCCGGTTAAACGAAAGGCCAATGTGTGTTCTACTTGCAGTATTTAATTAAATCATCAAATTCTCAAACCGAAAACACATGATTTTCCATTACTTCCCATTGCATCGCCTTAAAATTGGAGTAGGTATTTCATATAGAATGCAATTACAGTTTAAGAATTTACATCATTGAAAACCTTAGAGATTTTCATAACTTCCCGTTTAGAATTTGCAGATAGATTATTTGTTGTATTTTTACGTTAACAGACTGGAAAGTGACATTTATCACCTTCTTTGAGTCTTCCTCCTTAATGCGATATGTAATTATATTCCCTATTTATACCACAAAGAACTATTATTCTGTCAGAATGATTTAATTTCCGCTAGTTGTTTCAGGCTGCAGTTTGTTGGGGAACAATTGTCCTGATAATAACCAATCCCTGATAGGAGACGAGATATAGCCGACTCTTTTATTGGTTTCATAAAGGGATTAACAATATTTACCTCAATTCTGTGGGTACTTGCGTCACCCCAATATAACTTTTTTGCTTCTATATCCAGGGCGATGCCATTCGGCCAGCCCAGGCGGTCGGACACCAACAGTATTCTGTCACTTCCGTCTAGGGAGGCCCGCTCTATCTTAGGTTCCTTCTCGTACCAATCCGACCAGAACATCCAACCTAGAGATGGGGCTACTGCTATGGCTCTTGGATCGTTCAAGTCTTCATTTATCAGAACCTGGAATTTTATTTTATTTACATATAACATGGATGATACCCAAAACAAACATACATATACAAATGTTATAAAAAATATTATATGTAAATTAATTACATATGCATATTTGCTGAAAAGTGCAATTGAAAACATCAATTACATGTGTAAGCTTGATGAATCGATTGCGTCTAATAAGGAACATGAGTGAATAATACTATGACTTTAAAAAAAAAATCATTTGAATCAAAAAACGGTGATTGTGAATATTATAATTCGTCGCAGGAAAGCAAAATTGCTGTAACAGCCAAAGCCATGTAAAAAAACCTCAGGATTTTTAGGATTATATATCAATTAAAAAAACGTAATATTGACAAAACGAAGAGTTTTTCCAACGTTGCACAGATCTTATTTTTCATTGTAGAGTCACTAAATATCTATTGTTCTCTTTGAAGTCGGCCGATTTTAATGCTGCTAACCGATTAGTTGAACCCTCTCGGTCAAATAAATCCGTATATCCGGCCTGGTCATTTGGAATAAGCTTCTCCCAAATATTGCTGAGATCCAGAATTTAGCAGAGTTCAAACGTGTCTTAAAAACCAAATTGTTCAAAAAAATCTTATCCAATATAAAACATAACTTCATGTCAGTAGAAATAGAATTTCAGGCCATTTTTTCTTTTGATCCTCCATAGCTTATTTAGTTGCAGTTTTCTCCTCCTTGTTCCATGTATATAATGTCTTGCTCTGTTGTTATTTGTACCTACTTTATATTTGGTTATTTACACCCTTAGCTTCTAAATTGCTATATTACAATATCTGAAATGTTCATCTAAGTGAGTCTGCTACTGGTGAATATTTTAAATTGTGGTTTTAATTTGCATGCATGTAATATATATATGCTACTTTCTAATTATATTAGGTTATTTTGTGATTTTTCTCTTTTGATATTTATACTTTACATTTGATTATTTATACCCCTAGTTTCTTCACAAAACCGTGTTATAGAAATTAACTCTTGCATCTCGCATCTCGAAAAAAGAAGATAAAAATTGTATTGGTTTGTTCAATATCCATAATTTGTTCCATGTCTACGAAAATTAAAAACTTTGTGTTTTGTGGATATGGAACAAAAAAAGTATCTAAAAATGGCGTGTAAGACCTACGTAAAATTAGTGTTTCTAAGATAGATTGCTGAAAATAATGTACTTACAAAAAAGTTTGTTTCTAAATCAAACACATTTGTAGGAGAAAGCATGTCGAGATAGCTCGTTTCCCACAACTTATTGAAATGGTCTGTAGCACAAACCAATAATCGGGTATTGATATGTTGAACTGTTTCAGGATGTAAACGACGTGTGAGGAGAATTATACCAAGTGTAATACACTCATTGTTTAGGTGCGACTATTACCCAATGATTTCAGTCGTTTAGATGGAAGGTGATTATTTAGTAAACATACTGTTAGTCACACCGAGTGGATTATATCCCATGGAAACGGTACTACATAAATATAGCTCTACCTTCCTGCTGGAGCCGTCGAGCCTGGCCACGGAGATGGTGTCTGCCTTGGGGTCAGTCCAGTACAGGTTTCCAGCCACGCTGTCCACCGCTACTCCGTCGGGGCTGCCAAGCTCGCCCGACACTACCACCGACTGGTTGCTACCGTCGATGCGAGACCGAGAAATCGTCAGGGCCTAAAACAAAAGTCTATGAGTGTAGTTCTGCAGAGTTGTTCCGGGCTACAGTATAAAGATTGCCCTGATAAGAGTTAACCTCCAACTGGAGAGGACGTCAGAAGAAAAGTCACCTGTTCATCGGTCCAGTAGATGAATCCCCCGGCGGCGTCGTAGTTAACAGCCATGGCGTGCTTGATCCCGCTTATTGGCAGGATGACACTGGTGAAGTCCGGTGAGTCCAGGGAGACGTGGCAGATGGCACGCCGCTGCACCACCAGCAACTGCGACTGTGGCCCGTCCGCGCACTGCCACCGGCTGAGGAGCTTCACGCCCGTGGGGCAGGCGCAAGAGTAACCTGAACATTGACAATGGATCAATTTACAGCTGGGAAGCGTGGGAAGTGTTTGGTGTAATATTTTGACATGTTTGATGTTGTTCATATGAGCAATGAATTTAAAAAATAAAACAAAAACATTTTTTAAAACCATATTGTAACAAAACCGTGAGCGGAGACCGGGGAAGAGTGGGAGAAGGTAGCGGACTGGTAAGGGAATGTACTTTATTCATCGGAAATATTTTAAGTACGGGGTTTTTATTTAAATTGATGTGATTATTAATGAGCCCACTAATAGTGTTTTTGGCTTGCCTTATTTCTAATGCTTCTAAATTATCTAGTTTAATACCTATTCTATTTTTATGCAATAAACTAATGCCTGTATTTTTATTAAGAGTGTCGTCTGTTTCTAAAAGGTTGTTGGCAAATTCCGATAACCCATTAGTGCTCTTTCACCCAGATATTAACGTTACGTGACATTTTGCCTATATAAAACGCAGGACAATTGTTGCATTGAAGTGAATAAAAGCCTGAGTGGTCTATCCTATCTTCTTTATCTCTACTATTTATTAAAAATTTACCTATACTATTGTCCGTATAAAACGCTTGTTTAATATCTGATGCAAGGCTTTTACTGCTTTGTTGAGAGAAATTACTGATATACAAGATTCTACGCCACTGGTACGGATGATTATTATTATTTTTTAGGTGATTATTAGGGTAACTGTTGAATAAAAGCTTATTTGACGTCATTTTAAATTTTTTATTTATTTAGGATGTTATTGACTAAGTTTTCATGATAACATACATTGAAAAATTTATCACCCTGTAAAGCGGGTTGTCCACAAGTTAGATTGGTAAATACCTGGGGGATCGGGGGCGAGAAGACAGAGGTGTGAGCAGTTTCCGTTGTTTTGGGCGCAGGGGTGAGGAGTTAGCGGCGGGGGCTGTCTCCGGGCGTCCCACACCACCACGTCCACCGGAGTGTTCAGGTGAAGGGGCTTTGTTGCTTGGCTCTGGGTCACCGGCTTCGGGAAGATCAGATCCTTGATTGGACCATTGGTGTCCATATCCCAAGAATAGATAGACCTAGAGCAATTTATGAGGATTTATTTGTATTGTCCCTGAGGGTGCGAAACAGTACCTATTACTAATAGTTAAATAGTAAGCACAGATTATCCATACAATCAGTGGTAGCTCGTGACTTTTGAGTGAGCTAGAGTGCTAAGATTGAAAAATACAACATTATTGATGTTTTTTTCAAAAGATCAATTTTTTGTATGAAGTTTTAGGTGGTAGGTGGGGCAATGCCAGTTGCCTAATTTTTTCACGGAAATGGATTAAGACCATCATTTGTATTTCATACTGAAGAAAGCATTTAAATTGGTGCCGTGGGGCCGGAGAAATGAGCAATCCAATCTCGACCCCAAGCTTGAAATGTATTCCATAAAATCATACACTATTTTCATGAAAATTTTTTTGGCGGAAATTGATTGGGACCATCGTTTTTATTTCAAAACCGAAAAAATCAGTAATAACGTCATATTTTTCAGTCTTAGCACTTGTATCAGACGCGTTGAACTTATTGATCGATCGACTATTCCGCTCCCCGCCACTGGTCGCATTCCTCAGGATTGGGACCATCCAGGAAGTTTGGCAATGCGTCTCCGACTAGGTAAAATACCGTTTTCCAAACTCCCTTTCATTTTTGTATTGAATTATTATCTATTGATGTTTGAATTTTATTTCATGTTCTTTAATTTTAAAATTTGATAATATTTTACTGCATAACCATTCTCCATTCCTGGTAGATTGTATCAATAATGTGAAAGTCGAAAACAACAGATTTTTAAGAAATTCACCGAACCCAGGCAGGACGACAGTACCGTGCCCTGACCCCTCATTGTTCAAATTTGTAATCACAAAAGGAAAAAAAAAAAATTATTTACAAATAAAGTGTTTCTTGTAATTTAGTTAAAATTGAACTTGTAAATCTCCTCAGAGCGGCATAATAAATTATTTGAATAATGCCGTAGTAATCAGGAGGTGCCTTAATGTTTTTAAATAATAATTTGTTGTGATGTTTTATTATTATTATGTTTTAACATTTTTATGTCTAATAGCAACTTGCCCAGCCCAGTATAGTAAAATACTGCGCTGGGTGAATCAATTTAACTGTAAAGTTGTATTTATGTTTTCTTTCGTGTCTATTGCTCCCCACGACCAGATAACGTAGCCACATTTGAAAGAGCTATGTTATCTGGATGTGGGAAACATTGACAGCAATAAACACAGAATCAACTTGAAATAACCTCATGTAAAATCGACGTCTATTTTTAAATGTCTTAATTCAGCCGTCAAGCTTAAAGAATTCGGTAAAATGGGTCACCGACAGTTTAATGCAGATTATATATATTTATAAGACTAAGAAATATTCTTAGACTAGAAAACCTAAAAAGAGTGTACTATGCAATTGTTCAGTCTATTTTACAATATGGAATTATTGGCTGGGGGAACATATGATAATATTTTAAGTCCACTTAAAATAATTCAAAGATTGATAATAAAGGTAATTTTAAAATCATCATTTTCCACTGAAAAGCTTTTTACAATATTCAATGTACCTACAGTAGATAAAATTTATAAAAAATATGCAATTATTCAAATCTTTAAAGAAAAAACGTTAAATAAATTACAATTTAATATATCCGCAAGGTATCAACAAAACATTAAAATCCCGCCATTCAATTCTAAGCATACGCAAAACACATACCAAAAACCTATATCTAGGAATAACTTTTTTTAACAATCTGCCATCTGATCTTAAAATTATAGAAAATATCCATGAATTTCAACATAGATTAAAAAATTACCTCAAACTACTCTAACAATTAAATTTTTTTTTTAAATTTTTTATTATTATTAGATTCTCTTCTTTTCTTCTACTTTCTTTTCATTTTCTTTAATACTAGTGATAAATTACAAAATTTACACGACAAATTCATATTTTCCTGCTATTGTACAACAATATTTTAAGTTATGATTTGATTAATTAAGCGATAATCACTCACCAAACACAAGAACCTTGTTTCTTTATGGTGAGGAATAGCTATATTATATTTTTTGTTACACTATATGAATCATGTCTTATTTTTATATACTCTCTGTAAAAAAAATTATTATATTAAATAAAAAAAAAAAAAAAAAAATATAAGCTGTATGTCAGCTTAGCGAACACACTCCCCTCGCCACAAGGAGGGGGGTAAAAATCTTATCGCGTTCGGCAAACAATATAAATATTTCAACTTTTGAAAAATAAAGGCAGTCATAATTCGTCATAACTTGTGAACTGAAAAAGAAACATCTCTTCTTATTTCACCTTCGCCCTCTCCACCATCTGCTGCCTCGCCAAGCCCTTCTGCCTGAAGAAGTCCTGGGCCTCGAGACAAGAGGACGTCACTGGAAGTCCAGGACCCGGCAGAGGAGTGGTCCACCTAGTGCACCATAGATAGACCTCTGGGAGCGTGAGGACCAGCAGCATTCACCTACCCGACATCTCTCGAAGGGAACGAGAGTGTCTTCGGATCCGGCACCTTATAAATTTGCAGTCTTGTGAAAACAGCTGATCGCACGAGAGGTCTTTCGCACCGAAAAAGAAAGTGTCGAAAGCCTCGGCCCGCCGTCGATTACAGCACTCTAGCTCACATGCAGATGCTCAGATGCAACTCTCACCACATTACAAAGTACATTCAAAATACTCACCACGTTTCCCAATCCGTCCAATACAGTTTACTACTGAACAAGGTCAAGGCAAAGGGGTGCGACAAGCCTTCCTTGACAATGTTACGTCGGTTCTTGCCGTCAAAGTCCATGACATCGATGAACTTGAGCTTGGCGTCCACCCAGAAGATGCGCTCCTTGTCGTAGTCCACCGTGAGACCGTTTGGCCAGAAGATGTTCTGCGTGATAATGACGTGACGAGTCTTGGGGTCACCGTTCATGCCCGCCCGCTCTATCTTGGGCACATCTCCCCAGTCTGTCCAGAATAGCAAACTAAAACAAAATAATGTTACAATTACGATTATGAGCAGTCATGAGTAACTGCGGCAGTGTCCAACACTGCCAATCTATAATTTTGTTTTTATATGGGGAACATTATTCTAATAATTTCTTCAAAAGATTGGTATTCACTTTGTGGCATCATTATTAATAAATATATATGTATATATTATACCGCATATTCCCGTATTTCCCGTCGTCTGGAATTTTAGGCGGCAAACTCAAAACGCGGGACGGCTGTAGGATCGCCACTTGCTTTGGGGAAATGGGTACAATGGAGACCAGGCCGTATTGGAAAAGAACTTTTCGGCATATTGATGCAATACGAAACAAAAAACATTTGCTCTATATTTTTTTTGTTTATTCGCTGTACAAAAATAAATGAATAGAAGCTTGACAGACTTAACTTAGCAGTCGGAAAAAGGAGGATCTTTTTTTGCCGCCTACTGCAAAATAAAGTAAGTCGATCTGTTGGTATAGGATAGGGTAACTGATGAGAATGTTTTTTTTTTAAATTTGTAGATAATATATTAATAATTGATAGTACCCATACAAAGTGCCTACGTTGAACAAAAGATTTTTTTGTTACTATTTACGTATTTATTTTTTCACAACACAATCTTTTATTTTTGCTTCGGTAATGTTATAGGATTGGGTAACGTGGACCACCTGCTCGGTAATACTGGTAAGCACAGGTTTTGGCATAGGGAATATTTTCATGGTTTTTGAGTCAAGGAATCCGATTTTCGATTGTCCACTTGGAGATTCAAGATGGTTGAAATGAATTAGACACTTTTTTATATGGCTGTTCTATCAATGGCTTTGGTTTTTATTAATGGTTAAGGAATCCGAATATTACATTTAACCTAGGAACTAAGATGGTGGATGTGATTTAGTTCCCATTTATTAAACGAGAATAAGAATTATTTATCTTTTGATAATTTTTGGGATTTAGAAACGCCTTTCACTATTGTATACTAAACAGCAGTATATTAAAATATGGGTAGATAACAATGATTTACAACCCACTAGTAGTCCAGTCAATGAAGGCAATAAGAAAACTGAAATTTTGCAGGTGAATAGTACCTATAACAGGGCGTATTTTCACAAAAGTCCCCTTCCCCTCGTCCCGTCCCCCCTCGACAAAAGTAAAGTAGATTAAATATGCTACAATTTGAAATAAAATGTTTTCTAAGGACTTAACGTGTCCGAGATACAGATATTCTAAATTATCCGAATTTTTCGTAAGTTGTCATTCTTCGCTATTTTTTGAAGAGTTTTGGTCAATTTTGAGAGCGAAGGAGTAATTTTTTGGCAAAGGTTAATCAATATTTTTTTAGGTAGACTAAACATGCTACAATTTAAAACCAAATCGGTCTCTGAGGACCTAATATCGTCCGAGATACAGCTGTTCTAAATAATGAAAAACAATCTATGTTGTCATTCTTCGCTATTTTTTTTTTTGGAGTTTTAGTCAATTTTGACAGCGAAGGAGTAATTTTTCAACAAAGGTAAATCAATCCTATTTTAAAGCAGGCTAAACTTGCTACAATTTGAAATCAAATTTGTCTCTGAGAATCTAATATCGTCCGAGATGCATCTTTTTTTTTTTTACGTGAATAACCCACAAGAATCCCAACTGCTCCCAACCGTCTGGAGCCAGTGAGACTATGGCATCCCCAATTGGGGAATGTTGTGAGGCTGAAGGTAGTGGGGAGGGGAAGGAGAAGGGGAAGAGGAAGGTGGGGAAATACCTGGCTATTCAGATCTGATTACCAAATATGACTAAAGTCATTTCAAGCAATGTTTCAATTCTGAATGGTGGTCCATCACCAGGGCGATATCTTCCATCAACACTTTTTTAAAGTATACTAAACAAGCTACAATTTGAAACCAAATCGGTCTCTAAGGACCTAATATCTTCCGAGATACAGGTGTTCTAAATGACAAAAAATGTGTTATTATTTTTCACTATTTTTTTTTGTGTTTTTGTCAATTTTGATCGCGAAGGACAATTTTTTTTGGCAAAGATCAAAGTGAATTAATATGCCATAATTTAAAACCAAATTGGTCTCCGGGAACCCAATAGCATCCAAGAGGCATCTGTTCTAAATAACGCAATTTTTTTCTTTGTGGTCATTCGTCTCATTTATTATAAGTTTTGACGTTAGATTCGATTTCAGTGCACCTCCAAACACCCTTATCCCAATTTTAAACGAAATCGGAAGAGAATTGAAAAAATCAAAATAGCCGCTGAAATCATGCATTTTGACGTTATATTCGAGTTCAGTGCACCTCCAATTATCCTTATCCCGATTTTGAACGAAATCGGTAGAGAACTGGAGAAATTCAAACTGGCGGCAGAAATTATACATTTTGATGTTAGATTCGAGTTTAGTTCACCCCTAAACACTCTAATCCCGATTTTGAACGAAATCGGTAGAGAACTGAAGAAAAAAAAAAACAAAATTGCCGATGAAGTTATGCATTTTGACGTTAGATTTGAGTTCAGTGCACCACCAAACATTTTAATTCCGATTTTGAACCAAATCGGTAGAGAACTCAAAATTCAAAACGACTTTAGATTAGGGTTCAGCACCCCCCTAATATGACTTATGCCGTTTTTGAACCAAATCGGTGTGAATACCTAGAAATTAAAGATAGCCGCTAAAACTACGTATTTTGATAGGCACAGATCGGCATACTTATATATGCAGTCGGGGGCGTCACGATTGTAAATTATATGGACACAAAAAATGTGTATAAATTTAAAAAATAATTCGTTCATTCTCTAGTTTCGTTTTTGACCGCTTGCACAGATAACCTTGTTGATCTGTACCACGTCCATCTGTTTTTTCCAGTGTGCAGGTTTTTTATATTGTGCCGTATAATAAATTAAACATTTTTTGGCCCATCTTGAAGAGCGTTGAAAAGAAATGTGATTAACTAACTAACCATCACACTGTTTCTCCGCAGGGGTAGGCAGAGAGGACGGACCGCCAAACAACTCGATCTTGGCATACACATCTTGCTTCGTTCACATTCATACATTCTCTTCTATTATTCCGAC
This sequence comes from Halesus radiatus, assembly GCA_022606495.2. Lineage (NCBI taxonomy): Eukaryota > Metazoa > Arthropoda > Insecta > Trichoptera > Limnephilidae > Halesus > Halesus radiatus. The sequence continues at coordinate 138,425 of JAHDVE020011512.1, read as the reverse complement.
TTCTGACATGGCCCGACTCAAGTATTTGATTCACTTGATCGTGCCATGTCTTCCTCGGGCGTCCCTGGCTTCTTCTACCATTCAAATTCGCGTCATACATTCTTCTTACAGTCCTTTCTTCATTCACTCGCTCCACATGCCCAAACCTTCTAAGCGTCCCTTTCTTAATCTTACTCATTACGCTTACATCAGCCTTGCATTCTTTACGAATTTCAATATTTTTCACACGATCATACATGGTTTTACCACACATTCGTCTCAGAGATCTCATTTCTACAGCATTCAGTCTACTTTCATCCTTCCTCTGCCAATTCCATGCCTCACTGCCATACATCAGGGTTGGTATCAGCACTCCATTGTGGACTACTAGCTTCACTTCTTTGGACAACTTTGTGTTAGCGCCAACCGCATTCAGTCCTCCGTTAATGGAGTTTCCTGCATTCACCCTTCTTTCAATATCCCTATCAGTCTTTACATCTCTCGTAAACATACTTTCCAAATATACAAACTCATCGACCTGCTCCAAGTATTCGTCATTCACAACTATATTGCACAATGTTTTCGTACTCTCTCTTTCTAACACCACGACTTTAGACTTACATTCATCATTAGCTTGTTCTTCATGCATACTTCATTTATCCTAGATACGAGGGACTGTAAATCTTCCATACTGTTAGCAATCAGCACCGCATCATCAGCATACAACAGGCAACATACTTTCAGATTACTCATTTTCGCGCCCAAGCCCACCTCTTTCAATTCTTGCATACAATTATCCATATATAGATAGAATAACCACTGTGACATTAGGCAGTCTTGCTTAACATCTTTTGTGATGTCAAACCACTCCGTAAAATCACCATTTACCCTAACACATGCAAGGCTTTCCTCGTACAGAGGCACGATTGCCTGTATGGGATTCGTATTTACTCCATACTTGGACAATACCTTCCATAATTTTTTCTCATCAACTCGGTCGTACGCTTTTTGTAGATCTACAAAGGCACAGAAGAGTTTCTGGTTTATTGCCAGAAACTTCTGTTAGCATAAGCAACGAGAAAATCTGATCCATATAACCCCTTCCGCTCATAAATGCACCTTGCACATCCCATATTTTATCTTTTGTTTTCATTTGTACCCGTTCAATCAATATCCTACCATACAGCTTTCCAACTGAACTTAGCAGGCTAATAGCCATGTGATTTCCACATTCCATACGTGACCCTTTACCTTTGTATAGAGGCATGATCACAGCCCTCCTCCAATCTAATGGGGTGTAACCCTCCTCTAAACACTGGTTAAAAAGCTTGCATAACCATGTGAGAATTATACGTTTATCTCCTTTAAAGTATTCAGCAGCAATATTGTCGAAACCGACAGCCTTACCATTCTTCATACATTTAATCGCTCTTTTTATTTCATCCATGCTGATTTTGGGAACATTCACGCCATCGTCATTCATACCTGATTCGCCACTGGGACCACTATCAGTCAGGTTGCTTTCAAAAACCTCTTCAAAGTATTTCATCCATCTCAATTTTATTTCCTTCTCATTCATTAACATTTTTCCATCACTTTTATACATCCGCTTTCTGAACCATTTCGGGGGAAGTGTTTTGTCATTTTGATTCCTTCTTCCTCTTCCAGACGTTTCTTTCATTCTTTCACTCTAACATTTACTCTTTTCTTACATCCCTTGTATACTTCTTTCGCTTTATTCCGCTCTTCACTAGGAGCACTGCCAGTCGCTATCAGACATAACCACGCTTTCTTCTTCTCTGAGACCAGTGATTTAATTTCATCATCCCACCATGCATCGCTTTTGTTCCTACCTTGTGTACTTATTCCACATTCCTCTCTATATGATTACAAAAAAAAATATCGAAAATATGCATTTCCCAAGTTCCGTAAGTTGGGTGGCAGTTTAACACCTCTCTCCCCAGATATTTGTGATAAAATTGACAAAAATATTGAATTTCAAATGGATAAGCGCTCGCTTTTTAAATCTTTTGTTTTATAAAGATTGTGCGGCTGCTGACGTTTCCCATACAATTTCTCTATGACAGAACTGAATTTAAAAATTCGAAAACTTTGAGTGAATTACACTTAAAATCTAGATTTACTGAATTATTGTTAATAAACGCTCTCGGTTCTTAATCTTATTTACTGTGAGATTGTGAATGGATTTAAATTAAACATGTTTGTAATGGGTGCTGTTAACAAAACGGCGAAGGCACTGTCGAGCGTTTTACTTAAAAGTGCAGTAGGTATTTCATATATAATGAAAAGATTACAGTTTAAGAATTTAAGTCATTGAAAACCTTAGATACTTTCGTAACTTTCCATTATGAATTTGCAGACAGATTATTTGTTGTATTGCTTACGTTAGCATACTGTGAAGTGACGTTTAGCACCTTATTTGAGTCTTCCCCCTTAATAAAGTGATGATTACAAAGTAATTTTTAATAAAATTTTTAACCCTATTCTATTCATATTTGAATAATCATATATATTTATAATTTGATACTAGAATAAAACTAACTAGCATTAAATGTTGTGTTAACAGGATTCAGACTATCTCGTTTTTCTCAAATATTAAATGATGTCCTTCATAACTCCGACTAATAAATACATTTGCATGTTTTTTTGGTATTATCAGGAAAAGATAATATTTATTGCAGTAGTGGAACACTTACCCTCTCATAGGGGCCACGGCAATGGCCCTGGGCTGGTCGATGTCCGTCCAAAACAGGACCTTCCGATCAGTGCCGTTGATGGACGCAACCTCGATTCTCGTTGTTTCACCATCTGTCCAATACAGCTTTTGGGTGTACCAATCAATAGCCAGACAATTAGGCGTACTTACGCCTGTGGTTACAACTTCCACCTATTGACGAAAATGGTAATTTACAGAACAAAAAAAAAATCTTTAATTATATTTGTATATTGCAGAGATAAAACAAAGAATTTTATTTTTTAGTATTTGTGTAATTTGTAGATGACAATAGAATACCTTTTCCCCAGTGTAGGTCCCATTGTAAGTGACACATTGTATAACTTCCAGCACTTGATCTGTCCAACAGACAAGTTGTCCTTCGCTGTAGAAATCTACTGCATAACCATCTTGCAAATTCAATACAATGGTCACAACCTTTGAAGATTGTGTGCTATTCTTAATTCGTATATCATTTTTTGTTGTGTACAGAAGGATAGGAGGGGCCGGTGACGAATAACCTATAGAATAAATAAAATAAGAAGACGAAAAATACATGTTTTTTACATTATTACATAAATTTCGTAGCTATAAATTAAATGTAGCCATTGTGGATACTGGTAATGGTATTGCAAGTTTAGGAGAGGAATCACATCCCTTCCAATTGTTGACGAGATAAGAATTCCAAAATAATTTGTAAAACAAACAAATATTGGATGTTTAGAACGGATACGAAAATCACAAAAAAAATTATTAAAAGTTATTTACCGTCGGCAGACCCAAACTTCAAACATAGTATTGACAATGAAGCGAAGATGTTAATGTTGATATAAATATAAATAACAGCCCATGTCTGACGACTTATATTCATTTCTCTGCTCCAGTATCAATGTTCATCGGTATCACTTAAAACACTCGTTGAATAAACCCATTCGCTGGTGAATAGTATCATTCGTGCTGTGAATCATTAAATAAACTGGTGAAGATATATTAGATTTGTAAAACTGGGTAGAATAACATAATATTGTTATATTTTGAGAATGTCACCTCAAAGCAGAATAATATATGTGTCCATAGAAATAGGTTGTTTATAAAATCTAAAACTCTCATTTCACGATCTTCTTTACCTACAACGCAAGGCAACTGTGATTGGCTAGAAAATGTGGTTATTAACTGACCATACTATTTTATGTAGTTATACTAAAACTACTTTTAAGATAGAATGTATTAAGGGATATTTTTGTATAAGAAATGAAATAATAAAGATATTAAATATTCTGAAGGTGGTTCTTTACAAAATATCCCGTTGGCAACACCCAACTGTCGAAAGAGAGTGGAATATCTATGGAGAGTGGTATATCTATGTATCGAACTGTCAGATTTCACGATTTCAGAATATAGGTTATTTGAAGCAAAATATTTTACAAATTATACTTTTCGTAAACGAACTAAAAATGTTGAAAGTCCCGTTTTCACGTATTTCTACGTTGGGTACCCGATTGGCTTATAGTATTAGAACAATTACCAACAAGGAATTAACCGAACTTGATCCCATTGGCATGGACGATCCTGTTCTCCAGGAAGAAAACATTGCCAAAAGGAAACTAGATTTAGACAAAAAGAGGAATAAATCTGGTCTATCAACTGCACATTTCAATTTGATGCATGGACGCCCACCATATAGTGAGCCATGGCATAGGTCACATTATACAACAGTTTACCAGAGGAAACGATATGGAAAATTCGGTTCCGCCAGCAATGTAGATCCTAGTAAGTCTTAATTCAGCCCATTCTTATTCCATCCCACACATCTACGGTGGCATGTTGATTCTGCACAATTCTTATTCAATTTAATAAACAAGAGGTCTTTGATACTTACACTAAATACTATTTATTATAATTTCAGTTTTCATTAGGTCCGTAAACAATTATCCATCAGTAAACAATTATCCATCAGTAAACAATGACATTACAAGCATATACACGTTATTGTCTCACAATATTTACACAAATGTGGCAAAGTAACAAATACACTTACGTTTCTACTAAATTCTTTATTTAAACACTGGTATGACAAACAAAGAATAATGTGATTTGGAACGAAATGGAAATACGACCGGGCGTCGTTTTCCCACTTAAAATTGGGGTTGAATATCAATGAAACTACAATAATGTACCAGGGAATTAATTATATTATTTATAATAAGTAATTTGCTTGTACTTTTAAATGAAATGTTATTTCTTGGTTTTTACTAGTATTTGCCGTGTAATGGAAATACTTTTTCATCACACGGGAGAGGGCATTTTGGTGCTTATAAGCAATTCTACTAGAGTTACCCAATGACATTATAAAAACAAAATACAAGTTATATTCATACTAGAACTTATTTCACAGGTTCTTAGGTTCAACTAAGAACCTATAAACCATTTCATAGATTCATGGTTAGGGTTTTAAAGAAAAAATGAAAACATTATTTGGCGTCTGCTCCAACTGAAATAGCTGTTTCTTGTTGCAACTAAGTTCTATCAAAATGTTTTTAAAAAAAAGATCCGTATTAACTGTCCCCTTACGGTGCCAGGCACTCGGATACCTGAGCCAACATTTTTGCTCCTAACGTATTAATATTTAATATGTTTTTATAACCCTAAGATGTATTAAGTCTCAAGTGTATCCACTGAACGTCTGGACTCAGTTCAGTGAAACCGGGCGTGTTGTCTCAATAACGCATCTTCATTTTTTAATTTATCTAAGGAGTTAGTACACAACCTCACGTGACGCGTAACACTTTAATACAAAATTAAAATACGGCAATTACCGTATCTTTTACCTGCCACTTTGTGAGCTCTGCAATGTGTCTATGTTTGTTTGTAATGTCATTGTCAGGATAGGTATCACAGCGAATGTTGATGCAAATGCTTGCGTACAGCATGTTTCAAACTTGTTTTTCAACTTCAGAAAAATAAAAAATTGTACTGGAATTGCATAAAATTAATTTTTAATGTAATAAAAAGAACATACTGCAAAGCTTTTCGAATATTCAAATTCGATGAACGTATACACTTGTTGTCCCCTTTTCGCTAAAAACAATAAGTAGGCATGAGCAAGATAAAAGGCTGGCTTCTTAGTGACGTTTGGGCATCACTGTCGGAAATGTATACATATTCACCAATAAACACAATCCCAAGTATACGTTTGTCACCCCGACTCTACTTGCGTGACCTATAATCTATCATTGTGCTTTTTTAAAGAAATCTGTTGGATGGATAAGGAAGAATTGGCATCAAAGTTAGAATATGACAGTTTGGCTGAGAATCTCACCATCCCCGAAATGATTAAAATGGCAAAGGAAAAGAGATTCCAAGAGGAGAAAAAAATTGCTGAAAGAGATAATCAAATACAGAGTAAAATCATGAAATTAGCTGCCTGGGAAGCTGATCTTGTAAAGCGACAGAATATGGCCTTGACTGTTGCCAATGCTGCTAAGGTATGTCAGAATTTGTTACATATATCATTTATCAGGGGGCAACATCCCGGGGCGAAATTGTTCCACTGGGTGTCTTGTTGTCTGTCACTTGTTCAACATGGCCAAGCCGTTTACGACAAATTGCATTCTAGTTTTGGAGGCGTTTCAGACATATTCACCAGACCGTTACAATATTGTTTTAATTTCTGAATTGTAAACTTTTACAGGCAAAGAAGGAAAAACTCATCGAAGAAGTTCGCCGCCATTTTGGCTTCAAGGTGGATCCTAAAGACGAGCGCTTCCAGACTATGCTCGATGAAAAGGAAAAGCAGCAACTGAAGTTTGAGAAGTTGGCCAAGAAGGCTGCTAAGGAAGCCAAAATGATTGCCGCCATTCAGCAGAAGAGTGCGGAGATCACTTCGTAAAATATTATATATTTAGTTGGTTTAGAATTATGTATTACGGTGAAACTAGCTTAAGGCGATGTGCAATGGGAAGTATTGCAAAATCATGTGTTTTCGGTTTGAGAATTTGATGGCTTAGAAATATCATAGATGATTTAATTAAATACTGCAAGTAGAACACTCCTTGGCCTTTCGTTTAGCAGGGCATTTTTTTGGTGTGTCTTTTTATAAGCCTAGAAAAAAATAAAGCATCAGACATTAAAAAAATGTTTAAAGCGCAAACTCTCCTACTTACTAAACCCTTTTCCGATATTTTCATATTGTTTATTGTGGTAAATTAAGTTTTTTAGAATATGACCGTAAACATTTTAATAATTATGTCTGAGCGTCACAGAATAGAACAAAACATGCATTTTGGTGATGGTTTTTTTTGCATAAATCGAAACATGCGGCCGTTGTTAAGCGGGACTTTCAAACTTATCGCCACCTGCATAAGGAGCGTGTGATTTCGTTGGAATTTTAGCCGGTGGATCGCCTTAAGAAGTTTTCATGCTTTGTTTTATTTTGTTTCAGTTTTGTTTTGTCGTTCCCTTGAAGACTGATTTTGAAATATGGCCCAATTTATCACAAATAAGGAGTTTTTTTTCCCAGTTTCTTGGAAAACCTTATAAGAGAGTTTCATTGTATTGTATATTATGATAGTAGATTTTATGTAACTCAAATAAATATTATTTGATGCCGTATAGCTTTTTTTTCTTCCTTTTCTTTCGTAGCGCAAAATTCTTTAGATTTAATATTATTCTAAATTGTAAAGCTGGGAAAATTACTTCATTTAACTACCATTTACAGTAATTTACACTATCCATTTTAATACCTTTGATGATGGAAGTCTATCTCTTTATCCACTGGAATATGCAGCTCCACGTTTGAGCAGCTGCCAATTACATAACTGGATGTGTTATTAATTGAATAAACCTTATGCCACCAAATTGCAGCTGTTTTATGTTCCCCTCTCTGTTTGAATGCACATTGGACAAGTATAACCCTGTCTCAGAACTTTCAATCAACAATTGTGGACACACCACAATAATACGAGCATTAAGAGGACGGCTGTGAGGCCTGTTTCATACAAAACTTAATTTTGGATTAGAGGCCAAATACCCGCCCAAACTTAATGATATATTTTTTTAATCAAAAGGTATATATAGGAAATATCTAGTATGGATAAGTATTTATTTAGATTTATTTTGTTTTTATTTAGAAAATATAAGCCACAAAAGATGACAATTTATTCACAATTTTAGGCGGCAACTTTGGCAAATATTTATGACCAAATGGATGCTATTTTTGAAAAAAAATGTCCCTCATCCTACCTCAGGAATATGATGAAGTGTATACAATGAAATTTTAATGACTGCTGAATATAGTTTCATTTGCGTCAAAATCCGAATTTAGTAAGCGACATATTCTAGGTAAATCTCATGAGAATTTTTAGCTGCATCACTTTTGCAAAAATCGAGAGGGAACCGGATATGGGTAGGAGGCAGGTCGGGGGGGAAGCTGCCGGCTAAAGAAATACATACACACATTTATAGCAACTGTGTATCAGGCGGATACTCGGCTTTGTGATTTGCCGACGCAACGGTAGGTATTCATTAATTTATTATTATTAATGCAACAATACTCTCTTTACGAAACTTTTACCAAAAATCATTTATATTTTGTACTATTCATTATTGGTAGATAATTAAATGTTATAGTTTTTTTAACCATAATAGTGGGTAATAATACGTATATGAATGTAATAATTCATTTAGGTAACTAACTAACCATCACGCCGTTTCTCCGCAGGGGTAGGCTGAGAGGATGGACTGCCAAACAACTCGATTTTGACTTACACTTCTTGCTTGATTCACATTCGTACAATGCCTCATACATTCTCTTCTGTTATTCTGACTTCTGACATGGCCCGACTCAACTATTTGATTCGGGCGTCCCCGGCTTCTTCTTCCATTCACATTCGCGTCACATATTCTCCTTACACTCGTCTCTTCGTTCATTCGCTCTACATGCCCAAACCATCTAAGCGTCCCTTTCTTAATCTTGCTCACTATGCCTACATCAGCCTTGCATTCCTTACGAATCTCAACATTTTTCACATGATCATACATGGTTTTACTACACATTCGTCTCAGAGATCTCATTTCTACAGCATTCAGTCTACTTTCATCCTTCCTCTGCCAGTTCCATGCCTCAATGCCATACATCGGGGTTGGTATCAACACTCAATTGTGGACTGCTAGCTTCGTCAGTCTTTCCATCTCTCGTAAACATACTTCCCAAATACACAAACTCATCTACCTGCTCCAAGTATTCATCATTCACAACCATATTGCACTCTGTTTTCGTACTCTCTCTTTCAAACACCATGACTTTAGGCTTACTTACATTCATCATTAGCTCATTCTTCATACATGCTTCGTTCATCCTAGATACGAGGGACTGTAGATCTTCCATACTGTTAGCAATCAGCACTGCATCATCAGCATACAACAGGCAACATACTTGCAGACTACTCATTTTCGCGCCTAAGCCCACCTCTTTCAATTCTTGCATGGTGACCAGATCTGAATAGCTAGGTACTTTCCCACCTTCCTCATCTCATCTCCTTCCCCTCTCCACTACCCTCAGCCTCACAACATATCCCAATTGGGGATGCCATAGTCCCACTAGCTTCAGACGGTTGGAAGCAGTTGAGACTCTTGTGCAGTATTCACATAAAAAAATTATACATCAGGTCATATAGCTATATTCTTCCATTATTCTGACTCTTGACATGGTCCGACTAGATTATTTGATTCACTTGATCGTGTCATGTCTTCCTCGGGCTTCCTCTACTTCTTCTGTTATTCACTTGAAGTTGTTTTAAACTGCCATTTTTTTTGTGCCGTTTCTGCCGAGGTCAATGATAAATAGCTTAGGTCGGGTTGTTTCAATCTATAACCAAGATTTGTCAAATTAATATATTACTAAAACTTCATATTTTTAACCCCGTTCTAAACTTTGAAACTAAATATAGCCAAAACACTGCAAACAGTTCGATGTAATTATTTTTAATGACGGAGCAGAGTTATAAACACGAAGACTTTGCTGAAAAGAAATTGAGTAATCGTTTGCATCAGATTCGAACAATCCTACTTTAGTATAATTTGGGCAGAGATGTTCACTCGTCACAATAGTTACTATCTACGTGAGTCTTACATGTGTCTGCGAATGCTAACGAACTAAACAAAAGGGGCCTTTCGTCGGCTTCGTGCAAATATTTACCTATGAAACTAAATGCTCCATTTCTGTTACTAACTAACTAACTAACTAACCATCACGCCGTTTCTCGCAGGGGTAGGCAGAGAGGACGGACCGCCAAACAACTCGATCTTGACATACACTTCTTGCTTCATCCACTTTCATACAACGTCTCATACATTCTCTTCTGTTATTCCGACTTCTGACATGGCCCGACTCAAGTATTTGATTCACTTGTTCGTGCCACGTCTTCCTTGGACGTCCCCGGCTTCTTCTTCCATTCACATTCGTCATATATTCTCCTTACACTCCTTTCTTCATTCATTCGCTCTACATGCCCAAACCATCTAAGCGTCTCTTTCTTAATCTTGCTCACTAAGCTTACATCAGCCTTGCATTCTTTACGAATCTCAACATTTTTCACTCGATCATACATGGTTTTACCACATTCGTCTCAGAGATCTCATTTCTACAGCATTCAGTCTACTTTCATCCTTCCTCTGCCAGTTCCATGCCTCACTGCCATACATCAAGGTTGGTATCAGCACTCCATTGTGGACTGCTAGCTTCGCTTCCATGGACAACTTTGTTTGCGCCAACCGCGTTCAGTCCTCCGTTAATGGAGTTTCCTGCATTCACCCTTCTTTCAATATCCCTTTCAGTCTTTCCATCTCTGGTAAACATACTTCCCAAATACACAAACTCATCGACCTGCTCCAAGTATTCATCATTCACAAATATATTGCACACTGTTTTCGTACTTTCTCTTTCAAACACCATGACTTTGGACTTATTTACATTCATCATTAGCTCATTCATCATACATACTTCGTTCATCCTAGATACGAGGGACTGTAGATCTTCCAGTTACATTTCTATTATCATTTTATTATTATTATCATTTCTGTTACACTCGCCTATTTACCCATTTTTTTGCTGGCTTGCGATGGCGAAGAATACTAACACTGATACAGTAGTCAGAACACCCTTCCCACTACACCTCGCTAGCTTCAGCACCCTGCAATGTTAGAACAAGATGCAGGACTCTCAAACGTATTTCAGCTTTGCGAATAAGGCGATCGCACTCGTTCCCCGTGCTGGGGTATTTATGCCTCATGATAGTATGCCAGCTTATTGTGTTCAGGATGGGTGAAGGAAAGAATATGTCTTTTGAATGTTCTTCTAAAAAAAGTTAGCGGATAATGACAAAATCTGGTACGGGTGTTGATTCAAACTAACATGTAAAGTTTTTTATAAAAATATATATTTTCAATTCAGAAGTAGATAAATATAACATAAACAAGCTATTATTTGTGCACTCTGTAACAATCTTTTAAATGACATATAAATATGGGTTACAAAATAAGATCTACCGCAGTCGTCATTGAAACCCTGCCCTTAAATTGAAATATCACAAAATAAAAATAGAATACTAATATTGTTATAGTAAAATTTTCCTAAAAATAGTTTAAATATATAATATATTATTACTCATAATCAACCACCAAGTAAAAATACTACCCTGGACTTCAATCTTAAGCCTGCAGTACTTTTAATTTGTCTATTTTTCATTGTAAATATAGCAGAGATGAGGCTAAATTAAAAATATAAGTACATAATATGTATTTAACTGCTTCAGAATATTTTCATCAACCCTTTTTGGTATTTGAATAATAATATGATTATGACCAAGTGACTTTAAATAAATATTTATTAACTTTTATAAGGCTAGTCATTTCAAGGCAATCTACCCCATCACGCGGCATGTTTAGACACAATGTATGTGTTTTAGTGAAATTCAATGGATTACATAAGCACGCATTATTTTTTGGGAAAAGTGGTGTTATTTTTCAGTGAAATTTGTATTATTATTAGCGAAATTCGCATAATTTTGGTGAAATTCACATTATTTTTTAAGAAATTCGTGTTATTTTCTGGAAAATGGGTTTATTTTTCAGCAGAGCCGTGGTATTTTGCAATAAACGTGAACAGTTTTTTTTTTATGTTGACTTTTTAAAATTAAAAATTTATGCTTTTTAATTACGTATTTAAAAAAAATATTTATTTATTTTAATTAAAAAAATAATGATAGTACTCGGCGTTTTCAACATGAAGTTAGCCGTGATACATTTTATGACTATTCAAGTTTATCAAAACCGTAGACAAAGAAATATTTTAATTTTAAAATACCAGAATATCGCATGAAAAATACGAAAATTCCCAGTTATTTACCCGAAAATTGAAAAATTCATATTATCGGTGGGAAAATAGCAGAATTAGCATTATTCATGTAAAAATGATGAATTTTGTGTAAAAATTCGCATTATTGCAAATGCGAATTTTTATTATATATCCGTGTATGGGGATAGCCGCTCATGGATCACATATGAGATAGCCGCTCATGAATCACATATGAGATAGCCGCTCATGGATCATATATGAGATAGCGGCTCATGGATCACATATGAGATAGCCGCATATATCAGGTTAAAGTAACAACACTAGCTAATATAATAATATGTATAATTTAATAGATATATCACAACAGAAGATTGATGGTGTCAACTTTTAGAGATATGGGAGCAGTAACAACAAATTATTCAGAATAACTGCAAGTGGTGCAGTGTTGTTTAAGAAATGAAAATTCAGCAATGTGATGTTGTTTTTGTGACAGATTGAATACAGTATAGAGGTAAAATAATGTATGTAAATGCACATATCATAACTATAATAATGAACTTTCAAATAGGATTCAATACAGATTATGTTATAAATTGTTATAATACATAAATATAACACACATTATTTATTTATAGGTACTTTGGTATCATTATAACAAGTTTTTAGAAAATGAATCACTTAGATGCCAATAATCTTGTAATATTAACTGCCCAACCTCTAAACTCCGAATTTACTTACACACTTAAATTCACAGTAATTTATTAAAAGAGTTGTTATAATATGTTTTTCCAGAACGAAGAGTTTTACAAGCACAATGCAATTTTTCGTAAATCACATTATGAGTTTTTTTTTTAACGATAAATATGCATACGCATAGAAAAATCGCGCGCCAAGGTGGAGATGAGCGTGAATAATGGCACCTTTAGGTGACAAGGGCAGCCAACAGGTTAAACAAAGAAACATTCTCCATTTTCCGTGAGCCCTGAGAATAAATATTCCACTATTAATTAGCTGCTATTTGTTTTTATTAGGATTAAAGACCCCACACCGTTTAACAATATGACATTAGTCAACCATTTAAAAACTACTTACAAATTTTTATGATGTTACATATTGATATAAAAAATATTATTATATTTGCCTAAAAATGACTATATTTGTATAAAAATATTTTCATTCCCTTTGAAAACAATCTAACTTCCTACATTATTTATCACACTTTTTTTGTTTCATAATTTTACTATTTAGGGTTTATTTTATAATTTTTTATGTTATCTACAATATATCTCAAAATACAGCATGTATTATTATTATGGATTATGTTAAGTTTGGCCAAGCTTCTATAAAATAAATACTTAAACCACGGAAGAATGCAAAACACTCATAGTAATTCACCAAGACCTTCAGTATCCATTTATCAGAATTTTGGGACCAGAACTATTAAAAAACTCAAATGAGGATCTGCCCAGTTTTTTACATTGGGCTACTTTTTGCAATGTTTTTTTATTTTTTTTATCACTGCGTTTCTGCGTTGGTAAATAGAACCCAAGTTAAAGCTTTTACATTATCTCCAACAAGTGATGCACAAGTTTTTCAAAAAAACATTGTTTTAACAAACAAACTTAATGTCAGGTCTAATAAACAGGGGTAAAGTTAATCACTCTGAAAGCTGGTACATGCTAGGATCTGGGCAGGGAATAAATTTGGATAGAGGCTGGTCGGATTCCGGTCTATCGGAGTCTTCGATGAGGTGTTGCTGGGAGGAATAAGGCGGAGACCTGGCTCTACCCCATTCGCTTTCTGGGTCGGAGAATATACTCTTGTCGTTGATACAGTCTTCTATGGATAGTTCGGACATTCCTTCCAACTCTGAAAATTTAAAATAAATACATGCATTTAAATATTGTAAATAAACATCATTTACAGTGAAAAGGATTAAAATCAATTACTTTAATTTAAAATATAAGATAATAACTTTACATATATTGCATTGCATACTTTTCGAATTCATTCGGGATTAATCCGTAGGGGCTGACAAGAAACTTCAATAAATAAAAATATATGACAATACCATACTTGATAAAATGACTTTTTATTTTTGTCTTGTCGTAACTAGTAGACGTAATATCCAAAGGCAAAATGAACATACAAGGTTGACACTGGAATTGCAGTGCTTCGTACCCGTATGTGGGTACGATCCTTCAATACTGTAAATGCAGGGGTCAGGCCCCAACGGGTTAAAGGAATGATTAAAAAAATTTTCAGTCAAAGTTACTAGTTTTTCAGGGTTTTGTTTTATTCCTGTTGCGCTTTTTCCTTCTTGAGCATACGTTTCAGACAGCCTCGCAGTGTCCATTATACATTCAACAATTTTAAAATGATCCTTACCATTGTCGTAGAAATTTATCTCATCATCTCCCCAGTCATTGTCAAATTCTAATTGCTTATTGAGCTCTCTTTCCGCGGGAGATTGGACGCCTTCCACATCGGCATCTGTGACATCGTAGATTTCCGTTATCTTGACCTGCAAATTGAAAAATATGTAAATTATACTATGCAAAAATTCCAACTAGCCTGAAGACATAAGCTATACGGGAATACGGCTATTGAATTAACATTCATCACTCAGAATTCATCACAATTTTTACAACATATGGAAGAGTTTTAAAAAATTATTTCAATAAGTAATAATAAAAGTAAATAATTTCTTATCAGATGTAAAAATGTGACAAAGCCATTGTGATATTACATTATTACAAAATATACTCTGAACAAAGGCACGGGGTATTTAGAGTTTGAACTCTCAATGAGATTAGTCCATAATACATCTCATCGCGACTTGGTTCCATTAAGTGACATGTTTCAACAATTATCAGATTACATTATTAACAGGCTGCAAATTGTATGATTCTTTAAAATTGCGTCACATTTAAATATAATTTAAATTAAGCCGACAAGTTGATTGTTATTAATTTTACTTTAAAATAATTTTTGGTTTTTTTACTACTCATAAATAGTGTTTCCTTACAATTATCAGAATAAGAGTGTTCTATGATTTGACCTGAGTACTAACTAGTTCTCGTAGTAACTAATTTTGTTTTAATGTCAATTGGAGCAATTAGCGATTTTGGAGTTATGAATAATAATTGTGAGTCCAATGATTACACGTATCACAATGATAATTTGACTTTTGGGCGACTAATCTTGTTTAAGGTCTGAAACACTCTCACATTCAAAGCTGTATGATCAGCTTTCATTTTTATCACACTTATTTTAATATTTTCAAGAATAAACAATTTAAGCCTTCCAAAATAAACACGGCCATATTCCTTTATACTAGGGAATCAATTCAATCTTGATAACAACAGTAAGTGAAATAAATTAATTGATTCGGTGGTGTGTTTTAGGTGGACGTACATAATTATTTGTATTTCATGAAATTTTGTTCAATTTATCTCCTTCTAAAGGAAATATTATTTACTTTACCCGATATCAGGAGTTGAATACATTATACATTAGTTTTTTTGGTCTAAAAATAGCTGTGGGCCGTAATTACGCTGAGTATAAGGAAGTAATACTCGTATTTTATGAATCTACAGTAGTTGAACTGACTCCATTTTAAATTGATGAGATAACATTTCCTAACCAACTTGAAATAAACAGTTCTGCCTTGAATTTGAATTGTTGTGACATATTTTAGGGACAATGAATTAATTCAATTAACCTTTTGTATGTTCATAAACATTTGTATACCTTATTATTGCTGTCGGTGTAATAAAACGCCATGAGTGCGTCATGTTGAGTGGTGACATGGAGGATTTGCTCAAACGTATCATCATCCAGAGGCAAGTTTTCTTCCACTCCAAGACTAGAAGTGGTCTTCTCCGTTTCTCCAATTCCTAGCCTCGATACAGTCGAGTGAGATCTCCTATTTAAACAAAATATTATAACAATTATCATTATTTTTAGTATATTGTTTATCCTGATGAGAGGAGCTTTTGCATTTGAAACATGTAGATATTTACATATTAAAAAACAGTGGTTTAAACAAAGCAATTCTTATTAATTTATTGTAATAATTATTTGTTTTACAAATTAATTTAATTGGATGATCTGAATATAAATAATTAGTGAGCTTAATAAACCAATCAACACAAATATGACAAGGATTGATTAGTTTTAGAGTTTGAGAATTCTTTCTGTGGAAGTTTGGTGACCTGCGTTTCTGTGGGAGTGAAAAATGACCATAGTTCTTTTTACATTAATTTATTTGGAGTTTTTAATAAACCCATAGATAATTTTTTTTTCACTTACTTCGAAAGGGGTGGATGGTGTGGGTGATGGTGGGGATCGGCACTTTGCTTCTGGTGATAGTTGTGAGGGTTGGAGGCTTTCTGCGAGTACACCATCTCCTGTGCCTGACGCACAAGAATGCGACAGACTGCCCAGAGGGATAGGGTCATTTTAGGTTTGCAGGCTAGTATCCTAAAAACAAACATATATTGAAAAAATATAATAATAAAATAGAAGAACACTACACACATGTGGGAGACAATATAAAAATGAACCTTCAAGAATCGTTGACATTGAAAAAAAACAGTGAAAGAAATACACAGCCACAGGTTTCAAACCTTTTTCAAGTTGCAACCACCTTTTATAAAAACCAGATAAAATAAGGCCTCGACATATTTGAAAAATGCAAATTATGATAATATTCAAAGTACAGGATACCGATTAAAAATGAAAATATCATGGTCAATATATCTTTTAGTTTACTGTTTAGATTTGGCAGCTTTGGCATGGGAACACGTGCACCAAGCAATATTTGATGGCAGAATAAATCAAGATATAATTGAATAAAGTTTTTTTTTTATTGAAAGCACCATTGAGGTGATGATTTTTCACAAAAATGGCACTACAGAAATTATTTAATATTGATTACACATTATTAATAAATCTGACACTGACGAGATTTCGTGAAAGTGCGTGGTCGGACGTAAGAAATGTGGAAAAGACAAACTCGTTAGAAAGAATGGACAAAAATGTGTGTGCTCTATACCTTTCTTCTACCTAATACTGTTGTTACTTTGCATCGTTGCATTATTTCATTTTCATTTTTCATTTGATAGCGGTAACTATCCTACATCCATAGAAATAAAATCAGATTTTTTCGATGTACAGGAGGGATCTTGCAATGATCTTAGATATATGCTGAATGCTTGAAATTGACGGCAGTTTTTCTTACCCGGAAAATGTCAAAATATAACTTAAGTGCAGATGCATTTACATCACCCGTTTGCCTGATAAGCTAATTGACTTTTTAGTGTAATAAACTACTTAAATTTATCTCGTTCTTGATAACTTAACTGAAATATTTGTAAACTTGTGATTACAACATTGAAACCTTGCACATATTTGTTAAGGTTAGTGATTATATGTGATAATGTTTTTTTATCAATGTCAGCTGAAAGCTTTTATCACTAAGATGCATACAAACTTTATGTCGACAACTAATAATTGTAACGACTTTATGTTTGCATATGAAAAATATTTAGTTTTGCATTTGGCATGTCTTTAATGATAAGCTTCAAATAATTCTCACAAATGCTTTAGAATACAGAGAGTGTACGCATAACAGATTGATAAGATGAACACATGTTAATCATATACAAATATATATTTTGAGCTATGATGTATAAATATAAATAATGTATATATTACGCTTGTCATTTGTAGAGGTTTTTAATATTTCACAAAGAAATTGATAGATTTATGACAAAGCCTGTAAAGTACATTATCACATAATATCATGTTTTCATCGGTAAGCCCGCAACACAATGAAGAGATTACGATGATAAGGTTTTTTTAATATTGAAACACACACTGCAGTTGAACGACTCAAAAGCTATACATGTCAATGTAAATTACATCCAGGTAATCTGGTGTTGGTGATAATTTCAAGTAGGGTCTGTGTGTAAAACCGGGGGCTGAAATTTTTTTAAATCGTAAATTTGGGAGGAATATTTGTATGAGAATGTATTGAATAAACTGGAACTTCGATTTTTCAGCATAGTGGGAAAACGTGAAATATGGATGACATAAAACCGTAGTTTTACTGTACGTATTAGATTGTATAGATATTATTTATTGAAATAAAGTGCTCGACAAATACAAAGGTACAGGGTTCAGTCCCACTACAGCGAAGCATCCACTTACAACAGCTTATTGTCTAAATTCCACATTGAGAAATAAGATTGTTTATTTATAGCTTTAGACATCACAGAATAAAAAAGTACCTAATACAGACAAAAAATAGCAGGTCACTGAATACGTATGAACAGTTTTTGCACACAATAACCTGAACCACCCAAAGACGTCACTGTTACAAAAAGCCTAGGCGACACATTTTTGTTTTAAATTTTTACCTCTTTCTATAGCTCACGTGCTTTCCACATCCATGACGAGAGACCACGACATTGGATACGACCCTGTATTGAAGAGTATGAGTCTCAACTGAACCACCAATTAAACTAAAGACACAAGTACCTTCATTTAGCAAACAAAAATTTCAAACAAATAATAGATTTGTTGGAAATTAAGACAGATAATCATCGCTGCGAATTCACCACAGCCAAAAGTCATCCTGAAAAGCTATTTACAGCAGTTCCACATCGATAGAAATAAAATCACATTATTCCAATAATTCATGAATAGTTCAACAATGACAATAGTTTCACAGCAAATCATCAAAGTGCTAAGTTTTATGTAAGTGTATTTAAAAAAAAGCATTGCCTTTCCTGAAAACTGGCCCAATACGACTTACGGGGGGATGGATTCACATTGACAAAATACAGATTTAATAATTACAAACAAATATCTTTACGAAGACATAATCTTTAAATTTTATTATGTCTAACCATAGAGTGATTGCTTCCCGTCAAAAGAGTAATACATATTTAGTTCAATGCACATTGTGTACAAAATATTGACACAATTTGAATCAAATGTTTGTTTAGTGATGATTATTGGAGTTTATAATTGCTCAATGCGTCAGGTATTTAGGACAATCAAACAGTTACACACATGGAAATGTAAAACAATGGAGTTATGAGAAGTGGTTCAGTGACCTGATAAATAGATATGGAAGAAAAGAAAGCAGTATTTACTTACTTTGTGAATGTGGCGTACACAATGTCGACTGGTAATGTGCAGGGGAGTGACAGGAGGGAGAGGAGCTTCATGCTGCGGTGTTTAAACACCCAGTTCATCAGGCCTTGATTTGCGGAATCTATGGCATTCTGGAATACCGTGATCACGGTGTCCGGCAAATTGGCAACCAGCGCTTCCTGTAATCATAATTATAATCAAATATTGTTACTCTGCTGCAACAATTCATGGTATTATAAACAATCTGTGGGAGAGATAACATACACCTTGTTTAGTTAGAAACATGGTGTGTGGCAGATAAATCCAAAGAATGTTTGCATTGATATTCTAAATAAAACTAGACACACAATCATGGTCGTCGCATATCAGGAAACAAATATGTAAACAAACATTGAAAATAAGACGATTCAAGAAATGAAATTAAATTAAAATTCACAATAATAACAATGTGCTATCGCATCATAATAATCATAATCGTCAGTTTAACCCCAATGTAATGAAGAATAAAAACAATTTGGAGATATTTTCTTATTATTTGTTGTTTAGTGTGAGATGTTTTGTACAAATTTAGAATGATAATTTTCTAAACTTGATACATATTTTTATTTTGGTTATCAATATTATTGTAGATAATAGTGAACATAAATGAAGTGATTGCGAACAATGCTCGTAATTATAAGGTAGATAGATCTGAGTCACAAAATTCATTTAATATTGAACCAAAATATTAATTGTGTTAAGATTAATGACATCAACAAATAGTGAAATGAATCGAGTAGCTACTGATAACATGGCCACTATCAACATATTATTTGTATGACTATGTACATTTCTAATTCCAGTGAAAAGAGTTATTTCTTCACAATCGAACAGTAATTTTAATAAATAAATTTTTCTCTTAATATTTCATCAATGCACTAGAGGAAACTAGAAATGAATTAATGAGAGAATAGGGTTTTTTCACAAACTACGGATACCACTAAAAATGTGTGGAAGATTTATAGTTTATGTTTCTGATTCTGATAATCGTACGAAAAATGTGTAATTTTAATATTTTCATTCATAATTATTGATGTTTAAAATGATCTAAAACCACACATTCAGCAATGGTTAAAACTGGCTAAAATGCCATTTTGATGTACATAACGTTACTGGCTGGTAAGACGGCTGTCACCCACATCGATCGGAGCGATGGCAACAACACCATATTCACTAATAAAATCGAACATGTCGTTTTAGCGGCATATCAAAAATGCCACATTTTAAAGTACTATAAAAAATTTATTCGTAAACATAAAAATACCTTCGTTATCATAATTTTTTCTTAATTTTTGTGGAAAATGAAAAAAAAAAACAGTGAAAATACAATATTTCATGAATTAATTTTGCATTCACGTCTAAATCGGGTATTATTGAGCAATTTTTTTCTACTTTTATAACAGAGCATCATTGTCAATACTGTTAAGGAAAAAAATTAAGAAATCAATTTCACATTTGACAAAATTTACAAGATGGAGAATAATATTCATTGGCGCATATAAATAGGGTATTATGAGCATTTTTTAAAATGAAGTAAGCTCCGAACAGGATTTGACACAAAGTCCACAATTTTTCAGAATATTAATTTTATCACATTCAAAAATATTCCCAATAAAATGCAAATTACCTTTATCATGAGCCCAAAGTCTATAAGTATTTAATCTGACGTATCACACTTCAAAAGGTGAAGTGATGCGTTGATGCAACAATAGCAATGACAAATCTCACCTGTCTGTGATGTTTGCATTCAACGCACTCCGGGTCGTAGTCCACTGACTCATCGAGAGCCTCTTGTATTTGGAACGTGGATTGGACCGCGAGACAGCGGGTGCACGAGATAAGGTTGTTTCTATGGAGGAAGCGGAGAGCATCGTCGAACCCTTGCTTACACATGTTGCTCAATACTTCTGGTTTAGGGGGGAACAGGATTCGGGTAAACCGGTTGATATTCTGTTTTGATAGCTCGATGCTTGTATTGGCCACATTTACCTAAAACAACAAAGAATACATCATTACTTTCCAATCACAGCTAAAAGGGAAAACATGAATAGAATACACGTAAATGTAATTGCTAGGGACCTGAAAAATTTGCATTATTTTTTGGTGAAATTCGGGTCATATTTGGCGAAATTCGCATTATTTTTGGGAAAATGGGGTTATTTATCAGCAAAAACGATATTTAGCAATAAAATTGGCTTTATGTTCCCTTTATGATATTTGCAACAAAGCAGAGCATATATATATACACATATATGTATATACATATGTATACATACAAGGTGTGTTCAAAAGAAAAGGTGAATTTTGAATTTCCGCGGGCTGTGTACATTCGATTATCGATTTTTTTTGTTGTTATGTTGGTACACATATGTTTATCATATGTTAGCATTATCAGCTATTTTGGATCAGTGGTTTGTTTTTGACAACTGGAAAGGTTAGTCACGTTTTTGTGTGTTCTTCGATTTTTTACTTTAGGTTCGTTTTCTGAGGCATCATCAGTTCGATTGAAGTGAAATTTTAGATTTGTTTTATTTTATATGTCCTCATCAGCGTTTCTTCAAAAAATCCAAAAAATTGATTCCTTTTAGAAAAAAATTGTTAATAATTGTTAATCCTATGGAGGAATTTCCTAGTTTTGGTCGGAACTTGATAGCCGTTTTCTGGGGCATCATCAGTCCGATTGAAGTGAAATTTTAGATTTGCTTTGTTTTCTATGTCCTTATTAGCATTTCTTCAAAAAATCCAAAAAATCGATGTTTTTCGATTTTTTACAAAATTTTTTTTTGGTAAAAAATCGAAGAAAAAACAAAATGTGACTAACCTTTCCAGTTGTCAAAAACAAACCACTGATCCAAAATGGCTGATAATGCTAACATATGATAAACATATGTGTACTAACATAAAAAAAAATAATCGATAATCGAATGTACACAGCCTGCGAAAATTCAGAATTCACCTTTTCTTTTGAACACACCTCGTATTTATTTAATTTTTACGTTGTTTAAAAAAGAAATTATTATTATTATGTATTTCTTTCAAAAATCGGAAAAAGAATAACAGTACTCGGTGTTTCCGACATGAAGTTATTTACGTTCTAATTTATGGCTATTCAAGCTTGTCAAAAACATAGACAAATAAATATTAAGAATGTATAATACCTCATTTTAAAATACCAGAATATCACATGAAAAATACGAAAATTACGTGTTATTCACCCAAAAATTGTGAATTTTGGGTAAAAACTTGTGTTATCACAAATGCGAAATTTTCAGGTCTCTAGTAATTACATATTGTGATTATTTTTATTTAATATAGAAGAGAATGTTGATTGGTGGCTAGTCAACCAAAAATTAGGTCACAAGACATAACTACAGTGGAATCTGTTCATTCTTTGTAAATTGAATTTAAACATAAAAATTGCGGAGGATGACGTTACTGGGCTAGATAAATTTACAAAATGATAATGTTTTTAATAGATATTTGAGCAATTCCTCTATGTACTTGTATATGCTTGTGGCGTAGTGCAACTTCTAAAAATAGTGTGCAAAATAAATATTTTAGAACGTTGGAGGTTTAACAACCCGGTGATGATAATTCAGTATAAACTATAATATGCCAACGTAGATTGGAGATATGAAGTGAGGAAGAAGTGTTGTGTAACAGTATTTATTACTATCGTACGACTTCTGACGCAAATCTGTCGGATGTCCTTCAAATCGTACGCAGGAGAAACGTGTTTGGGAACGGTTGATAAACCAAAGAAATTAAACAAACAATAAGATAAGTCAGATAAGTTAAAATCATTAACTCACGTGAAACAGTTGGGAACTAAGGTCTCTGGGGCAAATGTCACTCTCTCCGCAGAACGGGCTAACCGTTATGGTGTTCTCGTCGAGGATGGGTAAATTATCGCTGAAGCCTCCGTCCATGTAACGGATGCCATGGAACCTCGGTGGCAGTAATCCGGAGAACACGGGGATGAAGCAGGATGCCAGCAAAGCCTAAATCAAATATATAAATCTGAATTACAGTAATTTCGAACTAACTAACCATCAGCCGTATCAGCGCAGGGGTAGACAGAGACGATAGACCACCAAACAACTGTCATTCGCATCCATACATATTCTTCTGTTATTTTGACATGATCCAACTATTGTATTCACTTGACCGTGCCATGTCTTTCTCAAATTTCTCTGACTTCTTCTATCATTCACTCTCGCGTTATATATTCTCCATACACTCCTTTCTTCGTTCAATTGCTTTACATATCCACACCATTTAAGCATACCTTTCTTAACTTTTGGAACGCCGAGCTCCCGTGATCTAATACTTCTGTAATGTGCCGAGGGTCAATTTGCGCTCGACCCGCCGTGCACCGGCTGAGTCTATTTTCGTAAAAAACTTACTTGTTTTATGCAATAAGATCTTTTTTTTTGTAAATTGTACCATCTTACCAGATAATATGTTTACATATTTATAAAAATTGTATATATGTATCATAAGTAGTTTCCCAAGAATAGCTACGCATATTCAGAGAAATGATTTTTTCCCTCATGTTATAAAAAAATATACGTATAATAAAGAAATAAGTTTTATTATATTTTTCATAAAGCTCTAAATAAGTTTTATTCACAATAAAAATAAAAATAAATTATGAGGTTTTCCTGTAAATAAATACAATACTAAGGCTTTGAAAATCGGAAATATTTTCAAAAAGTTCAGATAAGTAATAGTTAAGAAATATATTTAAAACTACAATATACACTTCAAATCAGTAAATATAAACATTTTTTAAGGTACAAAAACCGACACAAAAGCATGTTTTGACATTGCCGATTGGATACGCCGGCGTTCAATGGATACACATTTTGAATATCCGATGGATAATTTCGGCGCACTAAAAGTTTATCTTACTCATCACACTTACATCAGCCTTGCAATCTTTTCGGATCACTACATTAACTTGGCAGCATAGGAAATATGATGTAGAAGAGAACAATATTATTATTTATCTACTATTGAGATATGTGTTATATTATTCACGCTTCAAGGTTGAGGCGATGATTATAAACGCTATTGATCAATTATTATTTCACATCGTGAATATTCCATATTATATGTTAAATTGCGAACCCATTAAAATAGAAAACGATAATATCTCGTCAGATAAAAAGTCATTACACAATAATGAGCAGATTGTTTAATCAGAATTCAATTAGAATGTGAAGTACATCAGGGTTCAATATGAAATGGATTGATCTTCATTGCACACTATTTGGAATAGATTAGAAGTTGCAAAAAGGGGACTTTTCCAAATGAAAATAAAGCATCACAAGTATCATAAAATAAATAAATAAAAAAAAAAAACACTGAACCATCAGATAAAATATATTAAATAATAATAAATGATTTCAGAAATTACGCAGGGGTAGTGCAATGCAATATATTAAAAAAATGATGAAGAAACAGAAAAGAGGGAGAAATAATTTTTTTACAATATCTACAAAAAAAATTATTTCGCCTTCTTTTCATTTTATCTGTCTCATTTTTTAAATATATTGCATTGCACTACTCCTGAGTAATTTTTGAAATCAATGCCACTCTCTTTGGCCTCGTAAAGTAACTCAATTGGTGATGCTATATTCCCATCGGCTTCGAACAGTTGGGACTCTTATGCGATATTCACATAAAATATTGCACAAGAGTCTCCCGGTCTGTACGGTGTAAATCCAGGCCCCAGACAAATAAAATTGACAATCGCCATTTTTTTCGATTTTTTTAAAAATCCACTTACTATAAGCTAAATCAATCTACATTCATATAGTTAGTAAGTGGATAACATACAACCTACACATTCGCTGCCAGCTTTGTACTGTATAAGATTGACATATGCCACCTTTTTTGTATGCGAAAAAAGTCATTTGGCTTGGTCTACTCATGGGAGTGAGCGGCACGTGGGAAGACAACTATGCAACTCCCATGGGAGTGATCGGCAGTGTACGGGTTAATGTGAGTTTTGAAGAGTCGGATTTAAATTGAGGAGGAAAGAATAGAAAATTAACAGGCACAAAATCATTTTAAAATATTAGTAATCAGATAAAACAGAACATTGACTAAATAGAACATAATAGGTTAGGTTGGGTGAGCTTACTTTTTTTCGTTATTTTTCTTAAATGTTCTGATTTGTCACTGTTTTGTTTTGTCATGGAACCCATCTGAATTAGTGCAAATCTTATATACATTAAAAAAGGATACCAACCTGTAGGAGATCTTCTTTGCTGCTGAATTGCGAAACAATGACGTTCTTCCCATCGTAGACTCTGGTTAGTGAGATGTGCAGCTTGCCGCTGACCTTGATGTGGGCATCGTCGGGCAGGAAGCGGGCTAGGCCCTCCAGCAGCACGTTCTGCACGTTGAAGGAGGGGCTGAAGGGTCCCAGGGACCCTGCGCGCGCCTCGCTCACCACGCGTAGCACGTCACTCGTTATCTCGCCTGTGGACAAATACATATTCAATCATCATTATAATGGTATATTATTACGTTCATTTTAAAGGAATTTTAGGCAAAACATAGTGGAAAATACTCTCAATATTTGACCTGTCCTGGTGAAAGACCACCATTCAGAATCAAAACATTCCTTGAAATGACTTTAGCCATCTTTGGTGACCAGATCTGAATAGCCTGGTACTTCCCAGCTTCCTCTTCCCCATCTCCCTCCTTTTCAGCCCTACACCACTCCAAAATTAAGGATGCCTCTTCTAGGCGAAGAACGATGAAAACATATTTGCCGAGTTATTCCCAAAAAAATTGCATGCGGAGCGAGGACCTTTAGAATTATGCTTGGAGAATAATTTTTTAGGTGAATTTCATATTATTATCCCCTTTAAGGTCATTAACCCTTTCATACTGTACATATATTTCAAAATAGATTGTGTTAAATCTCGACCAAATTTTTTTGAATGTATGTTTTTATTGTTGACTTCTGATGTAAATTTTTTCAAATTAATTAAATGTTATATTTTTTTATACGGTATAATTTTAAGTGAAATACGCCCCCTAAAGACCTAATGTTCTTTCAAACAAAAATTAAGTGAAAAAAAACTACACACACCAAATATGTTCCAACACTGCCAGTTTTAATTCAGGTCTGAAAGAGTTAAAAGTAGATATGTCGAGGTAAAACTTTGAGAAACTGTCTTCTATTTTCTAAAGCCGCGTCTCCTGCGAATATATTTTGAAAACATTTAGACAAAAATACAAAATAATGGGGCGTTACCGTATACATTTGTGTGCATATACAACGTTTTGGCTTTCCGTCGCCAATGGAAAATATTCTCCATGCGGGTGAAGAGGGGAAGGGTTTGTTTAATTTTTAAATAACCACTGAACGGGCGTGTCTATCTATGCGCAGCATAAATTATAATATATTATTATAAGAAGTTTGGTTATGTAACGGTAATAATTATTATTTATTAAACTGTTATGTTTTCTCTTACATTGTCTGCTATTTCTAATAGCATTACAGCCCTCATATTCAGAACTTTTTAAAGGACACATTGTGATAAACACATTCATTGATATTTACCATATATTGTTTTTTTATTCAAACAATAAACAAAACAATTGTATTTTATCCAACCTATAAAAACATGTACACATTCAAAAGATTATTCTAGAACTC
Organism: Halesus radiatus; assembly: GCA_022606495.2. Taxonomy (NCBI): domain Eukaryota; kingdom Metazoa; phylum Arthropoda; class Insecta; order Trichoptera; family Limnephilidae; genus Halesus; species Halesus radiatus. Next base: position 111,473 of record JAHDVE020011512.1, on the reverse strand, counting down.
ATCTTGTCGTCCACACAAAATGTTTTGTTTTTAACCAAAACAAAACATTTCAGCGGGAGACGGAATGTATATGAAAATAATGTTTTTGTGAATAGTTTTTTGTGTAATATTTTGAATAAACCTTCGCAGGAGTCAAGGCTTAGGACACACCTTCTAATAGAGATAAATTTACATACATATTATTATAGTATAACGAATTAAACAGACAAATAAGTGCCAACATATTATCACCATCATTATAATTAAGAATGCGTACATTGTGTGCGTAGCTTGAATCAATATTTACGTATTCGGTGTTGAAAATTAAATTCTCAGTGGTTTCCAGATGCTAACAACAAATAAACACTTCACAGCAACAAATTTATTATAAATCTTAAAATTTATAGCAAAATTGATCGGTTTTACACGACATACAAAACTTTTTTTAAAAATGTGAATAAAGCACAAAAGTGCCAATTGTCCGGAGCCAGTGAGACTATGGCATCCTCAATTAGCGTATGTTGTGAGGCTGAAGGGAATGGGCAAGGGAAGGGTGAAGGGGAAGAAGAAAGTTGAAAAGTACGTTGATTCATTCAAGGTTTCGATTCTGAATAGTTTCATCGGGGTGATATATCGAATATCTACCGCACTGAATGCAGTCGAAAGAGGCACAAGCGAGTAAAACCAGGCACAACAGTATTACGATTGTGGCTATGCCAAAAGAAAGTTAGGGTGATGTACGAGCAATGAACAAGATTAAAAAAGGGACACTTTGCTGATTTAAACGTGGACATCGGATGGACTGAGAAAAGAGTATTAAGCAGAATTTATGACGCTAATAAGCCAGATTTAAAAAAAAGATTACAAGTAAAAAGAAAAATTATATGGATTAAATTACATACTCGGTAGGTACCCATCTAGATAAATAAAAAATTCTTCAGATATTATTGATAAAATATAACAATAGAAACGAGCTGATCAGAACCAGGGGGTCTTAAGTACCACTTAAGCAGGCACAAAAAGGCGTAACGTATTTTTATAAATTCTATGAATACTGTAAATACGCACTATAATTATTTTTTGCTACGACCCAAAACAAGATATTAAAGTTCTCCCAGATATAAAATACTGAACGAAAATGTGAAAAAATAAATTTGTGAACACGGCACAAAAGTGCCAACTTTCCGGAGTCTGTGGGACTATGGCATCTCCAATTGGGGTATGTTTTGAGGCGGGAGGGAATGGCGAAGGGAAGGATATTGGGAAAAGGGAAGGTTGGGACGTACCTGGCTAGTCAGATCTGGTCACCAAATAAGGCTAAAGCCATTTCAAGCAACTAATAAGTTTCATACTAATAACGTGTCATGACGCATCTACCTCGTTTGTATTATTTGTGGTTCAATGGCACTTGAGGCCTTCTGGTGCTGGAGCCTCAAATAAGAACATGATTAAGAGATAGATAGCGGCACTTGAAAACATCATCAGAATCAAAATATTGTTATGCAACGCAATAAAAGTATGCAAAGCATATTTTTATCAGGTTCGTTTAAAGGTCAGAAATGCGACGTCACGGAGAGGTTTACAAAAAGATTATCATAAAAGTATTATTCATTCTTCTCGTAACATTTATCTGACACGATGTTAAGCCGCTATGATGGCGGTCAAACTGCAAAAGGCTCGTTCCGAGGTGTTGATATTGATGGCTAAACTTTCAAGTGTATATGTCATAAAATATAACATAAAATAAAAATAAACCATTCTGACAATTTAGTAATAACAATACAAAAGTTATCATAAATTTATACAGAGTTCAAAAGTACGTTCCCAAAAAACTTTAACCAGTGATTCCTGAGTTTATTGGGAGTACAGTAGGTATTCTACGTGACATGTGAAAGTATTTTTTTTCAATGAATTTGAAAAAAAAATCATTTGCATTTTTTACTACAAATATGCTCAGGAATCACTGGTTAAAGTTTGTCTAGGAAGTGCCCTGTATATACTCGTAGATACATAGAAAAAAAGAGTGCAACGAGAATATATGGGGTGGCAGTGAATGGTAGAAAGAAGTCGAGGATGCCTAAGATGCATTTGTTCACATAGTTAAAGAAAGGTTCTAGCTATGGCTAGAACCCTCTTATAGTAAGATCATTTTTATAGTGGTAGATACTCTCAGTATCGCCCTGGTGAAAGACCATCATTCAGAAAGAGAAACGTTGCTTGAAATGGTTTAAGTCATTTTTGGTGACCAGATTTGCATAGCCAGATAGTTCCCGACCTTCCTCTTCCACAACTCTGTTCCCTCCCCACTCCCTCCAGTCTCATAATATACTCCAATTGGGGATGCCATAGTCCCACTGGCACTGGACATTTGGGACTTTTGTGCGATATTCACATAAATTTTTAAAAAATACTGTGTTTAGAACCGTCTTATAGTAAAATCACAATTAGATGAAATGAATTAATAATCATTACATCAAATGATTAACATCATCATGTCATCTTATCACGAAACAACTCTTTTTCAACATTAATATTTTGTATTGGAAATTCAATGAACCAAAACAAAAGTATGTACAATTTCTAAATGGCGATAGCCCGGATTGACTTTAACCCATTGCACCACAAAGTCGGCGAATCGATGGGATGCATAGTTTTGGCTTTACACCACAAGCCGGTGAATCAACCGGCTGCGTAATTTTGACCATACACCACAAAGTCAGCGAATTGCCGGTTTGACTTTTAGGCCGGTTTAAAAACTAGAATATCCTAAACACAATTTTTTTAAATTACTCGTTAATTTTTGCTGTCCAGTTAGTAAAAATATCCTAACAAATAAATGGTGTATTTTCCACAAAAACTTATTTTAATTCTTAGCGCAATGGGGCCAGCACTCAAAAATGGCACTAAACATCAATTTGCAGGTTGCTAATTCGAGCAATGCTACAAATGATTTATCTGTAAATTCTATATGGGTAGTTAGGAAAATGTATAAGGTTTCAAAATACGAAAGAACTCAAACTGTAATCTTTAAATATAATGAAATACATCCCAAAATGTGTGAAAATAGGTGCAGTGTGAAAAACAGTGAAAGCAATTTTGAAATTAAAGACTGTATTTCATATGGAATTTAAAAGATTACACTTTGAGGATAGTTATAGTGAGGATAGGTATTTTAATGGAAGATTCTCTGAGGAACTAGCGTCATTAACCCCTTCGGCACCGGTGCATAGTCGGGAAACACGCTAAATGCGTGCCCATCATTTGCACAGAGTCGACATTTGTCACATGAGAACGGGTCGCTTTTACGACTCGTTCCTGTGTTCAACAACTTGGCTGTGGAATGATCTGCCGGCCTCTGTGTTTCCTTCATCCTACAACATGGGTCTCTTCAAGACCCAAGTTCACTCCTTCCTATTCTCTAAAAGACCCTCCACACAGCATCCCCAAAGAAGATATAGGGAAATAATTTCCTTCAGGGTCTCCTGTGTGGAGATACCGTAAAAAAGGTTATTATTTGAAACTTTATACATTTTATTAACTATCTGCACAGAATTTACAGATAAATTGTTCACAATAATTTTTGAATTAGCAACCTGCAAAGTGTGTGTTTTTGGGTGCTGACCGTTAAGAACACAATATGACATGATAATAAACAATAATCTCACAGGACATTATGCAAAATGTACTTTCAGAGATAAATATTGTCAATATTTTCATAAAGATAAACTGCACGCTATGATAAGCTTTCATTGTTTTAAATACCTGATATTATAAAATCTGAAATAACAACCAGGTAACTTATCCCTTACCTAAATGCAACTACAATCTACAAGCTTGAACTAGGAGTTTAATCCAAATTATGACGAATATGAAAATATACAGAGATATATTATTTTATTTTAATACATGTCAGTTTAACTGAATCAGTCTTAGTATATTCTTTCCGGATCACCGCATTTGTAACACGGTCACATATGGTTTTACCACACAGGGATATCATTCAGTCTATTTTCATCCTTCCTCTGCCATTTCCATGCGTTACTACCGGCGTACAATAATTACTATATAATACAGGGTTATTCAAAATGATGGACTCAATTTCGTATCACTGTATTTCCTGAATTATACATTAGATGTGAATGATCTACATAGCTATTGAAAGAGGAGGTTCGAAAGTGTCAAATTCCACCGCTAGATCACTCATAGTTGCGCAAACGATCACTAGATTGCTCGTGCTGTCAAGTAGCCATTTCGCATAAGTTGTGAGTAAAATGGCTACTATGCAGCACAATGTTTTCCATGTTCGTGAATTCTGTAAAACTGAGTCGGCAACTGATGCAGCGTACCTTTTGTCTCCATTTTAACATTGAACCTCCAACTAGAGATTGTCGATGGTATCATCAATTTGAGCAAAACTGGATGTCTGTGAAAAAGAAAAAGGACGTGCCGTGCGCGTGTATCAGAGGAAAACGTGCGAAATTGAGTCCATCATTTTGAATAACTCTGTATTATATCCCCGGCTAAGCATATTTAATATATGAAGTCACAGAGCTCCGGGCTAATTTAGATCACAACAGTGCAATCTTGCACTTTAAAAACTGACCTTTATTACATCTTCAAATCAAACAAACAGTCTTCAAACATTCGGACATTTCCGAATCTTCTTGATAATGATTTTGTTTGATAAAATAAATCTTTAAAAAACCGTGTCCTCGCTCCCATTATAAATATTAACTCGGTGGCATTTATAAATACTAACCGAAGGTCAAGAGTTAAATCCTGCCTCGGCTTCCACTTAATCCTATTTAGCACGGGGGACGTAGACTTATCAACACGTGGGATTCTGATACGTTCCAGGAATTATTGTCTATTTTTGAGAATGACCTTCTACATTTTATTATATTACAATAGACTCGCTAAAGAGATTAGAGGTGGCCTTATAACAGTAATAGTAATAAAATAACCCATCAAATTTACTACACGTCAATTTTTTATTAAAAGTAATCTTCTACATTAGTATTTTCATACATAACTTAATTTTGGTTTTGAGGCCAAAATACCCATCCAAACTGAATAATATGTATTTTTAAATAAAGGTTTAGTAAATATCTATTATTTCTGTTTTAAATTATGAAGTATATGCCATGAAAAAAAAATTATTTTCATAATTTTAGAGGTATTTTCGTAAATTATTTCCGGGTTTAATGTATTTAAAAAAAATTATCATGTTGGCTATGTAAATATGATTATGTAAATATGATTACGTAAATAAAAATACAAAAATAAAAGATATAAAAAAAAAAAAAGTTTTTTCGGGTCGATATTTTAAATTATGTATGGCAAATTTGTGTTCCAACATAAATTGGTCGTTTTTAATTTAATTTAGAGTCCACCATAATGCTTATTTTAATATTTTTTGTAATTTTATACTTCATTATATTTTCAAAGAAAACGGGGTAAAACTGTTTTTTTTTAAATCACCGATAGCCCCCAATTAAATGTTAAAGGTGCCTCTAAAATAGTGAAAAATCAATTCCTTTAATGGCCTATATTTCATAACGTAAAACAAAAATAAATTAATTACTTCTAATCCGTACTAGATATTTACTATACTTTTTGATGAAAAAATATCATTAGGTTTAGGTGAGTATTTTGGCTTCAAATCCAAAATTAAGTTTTGTATGAAACAGGTCGGGCAGCCGTTTTTTTTTTTAAAGTAATACATTGATTGAACTTAATTACGAAAAGAAACAACTATTTCAGTTTGAGGAGACACTAAATAATGTATTTTTAATTCCCATTTCGCAAAAATATATCTATATATAAAAATTGGAAGAATCACACAACACCATGTTAAAAGTTATCTAAACTATTCTCAGTTGACCCTAAGAATGTATGAATAAGTTCTTAGTTTGGGTTATTTAAAAATAGGAAAAATATTAAATGAATATTAAGAATGCTATACTAATGTAAAACTTTACTGAAAAAAACCTTCATTAATTTGGAAAACTGTTTAAAAATGGCATATAAGCATAAAAAAAAAACAATTTACATATCATTTTATTGAAGATGGAATGTAATTTCAATATTTGTTTATTTAATTCAGAGATTTTATTATAAAAACAAAACTTCGATAAATCAAAATAGATAAATGATAAATAATCCATGGCTTTCTTATTATTTCTGAAAGAAGGTTTCAATGTGGATACATTTTATTTATTTTTTAAGATCACATCCTTTCAAAATAAAAATAACCCACACACTAAATGAAATAAAATTATGTTTTACAGCATTCAGCAATTTAAAAAAGGCAATCAGCTTTGGAAAGCGAAACATTTTACTTTGCCCGGGGGTTATATACATACAGTAGAAAGTAGAATTTATACTGAGGTGAAAGTAAAAGCAGTTATGATTATATTTAATGCTGAGAAAGTTATGGCGGTAAAAGCAATCTGCGCGTTTAATTGTCACAGAAAATCGGTAGAATGGATAATCAACAAACTATTATAGTTATTATAATTACGTCATTGATAACAAACATGACATGACGCTTGTTTACGACCTAACGAAGGTTACTAAACAAAGAAATGTACACTAAGTACAGATAGTTTCAGCTGGTAACATAATTATATCTTACCTAAAGGAAGATCACAAAGCAAGCAACATGCTGATATGGCCCCAGCTGAGGCTCCCGATATCTTGTCCAGCAACAAATGTGGGGCATATTTTCTGAAACACACTGACACTCCGACGTGATAAATTCCGAGGAAACCACAGCCTGCGAATGAGAGATTCATAATATTATTGTCAAGTTAGAACACAATCACTAATCACTTCCTAGAGCACTGAGCACTCCGCGCTGAACGAATGAATTCTGACAACTGTCGATCTGAATCCGAAACACGATGAATTATAATCAAACATCAAACGTCGGCGGCACGAATGACAAAATGTAAACAGCTGATAAAGACAGATAAGTAGAAAATGTTGCAGCGTTACCATGTCAAAAAATAGAAATTCCCTAGAAAAGTCCTGAAAAATCTCAAGAAATGCTCAAAAAAGCGAGAAACTCCCCATGACAGTCATGTCATATTGCCGAAAATGCTAATATTTTCGGCTCGATAAAAGGGGGGAACCAATCTCTCACAAAGTTGGACAAAACTACTGAAACCTCTCAATTTGTCGCATTTCTGGAGATTTTTGATAACCATTCTTCATCTACCAATTTTAGCTAAAATCTCTCGATATGCCGAAAAATTTATTGAAAAGTATTATTGACACAATTCGTTTCTCATTACTTATAACCCTGGAAATAAATATCTATGAAATAGGAATAATAATCGGGAAGAATTAATGTCATTGGAAGAATTAACCATATCCTTTGTTTTTTTTTAACTTCACACAAACAATGCATTATCACATGTATAGAACATTTCACATGTATGCATTATGGTAGAAATTAAAATTTTAATACCCCCCGCTCGTCAATAGCTGTTGCGCCCGTTTTAGCTCAATTTATTTTTAGACGGTATAGCCAGGGTCAGGTTGCAACGCAATAATATATATACAAAAAATCCAATTATTATTTTTATTATTTGATGATATGCATAATGCACATACGGGAATTTATTTGGGGGTTATTTCATATTTGAGTTTTCTTTCGTAAATATAAACATACTAGTTGGGTCATTTTATTCTTCATACGACACGGTTGTCGCGATTGCCTGCCGGGCCGCCGGGCGCATACCGAATGGTCGAATATATAGGGGCCGGTTTGTGCAAGTTCGTCGAACGAGTTTGAAGGTTGGGCCAACCTAATTAGTCACCGGAGCGATTTCGGACCAACTCGCACGTACTACCCCTCTACACGATCGTCCAAACGGAGTTGGAAGGTTGGGCGATCGTGGCATTAATAATTACTTTAAAAAGAGAAAATTCTTTGCAAATACCGATTTTTCCCTAGATGTGCCTAAAACTCCCTTTCTGTACTAAACTTGCAGCTTTCAATTTCTCCCTAGATCTAGGGGTTTCTCCTTCTAAACCTGAAAAAAGTACGGGTAAGAAATACATGGTTTGAAAAAAAGGTTTTTTCAATATTTTTATTGAGAATAAACAAACTAAACGGTACTTAAGTAAATTATCGGTAATGCTATAGAACAATAATTTTATAATTTTTCTTTGAATTGTAGAAAGAAATACTGTCTTTGTAAAAAAAGGTAAACGCACAATACCATTAAAAAAACGTACTTTTAATTTTTTAACAAACATTGTGAACCTGTACTGAAATGTCGTTTTCAGGTTTTCACGGACAAAAGTATTTCTTGAATCGTTTTTGGGATATTGTGCCGTGTTGTGATTCCTCCTCCTTTAGCCAACGTTTCGGACAGCATCTCGGTGTTCATCATGGAGGCAGATGAGTAGATTGTGGTGTACTGCGTATTTATGTATGCAAAAATGATACCGTATACAAACCCTCTTAGGGCCGGTATTTCAATATAAATTATTATTGTTAGTCTTCTTAAAGTGGTTTTCGGCGTTGAGTTTTTGTGTAGCCATTAAGTACCGGATACCAAGAATTGTTAAGTCTATTTCTTTTTTAAATTTAATGTAAATCAAATTTATAATTAAGTCTAGCTCCGTCGTCCCTGTTAATATTAATGGGATTTTTGTGGATTTCAATAGCTTCCGTAATTAGCCGCGCTTGACACAACTTGGGTCTTCCCAGTACTTCGGGAACGAATCCGAAGTAAAGGCCAGTCTCATTTAAGTGCTCGACAATTGCCGATTTATCTGGATGGCGGAGTTTGTAAGCTCGAAAGCGTTCTGAGATCTTTTTGGAGATGGTTCATTTTGTCTGACCTACATACACCTTGCCACATCCCGAGCAGCTGAGTTTATTCAACTCCATCTGTCTTAAGAGGAAACTTGGCTTTAGCAGGCCTCAGAAGGTCTTGGATTTTAGACGTTGTTCCAAAGACACTCTTGATGCTTCCTTTCTTCCGTTTCCTGGCAATTCTGTCAGTGACATTGTGAACATAATGTAAGAAAGCGCAGCTTTTTGACTTTTGTTCAATAATGTCTTCATTTGGGGTAGATTTGGCTCTTATGGTCTGCTTTATCCGTTATGTGGGGTAACTATTGTGCTTTAATGCATCGGTTAGCGTTGTAAGCTCTGTTCCGATTTTTGGTTCTTTGAATATCCTCGTTGCTTGGGTCACCAACGTATTAATTAGTCCTCTTTTCTGTATTGGATGGTGATGCGATTTAGCATGTAGATACCGATTTGTATGGGCTGGTTTTCTATATACGGTGTGCCCCAGGCTACCATCTCTGTTTCCAGCTCCATTGTGAACTTGATTTTACTGTGGAGTGAATTGAGGTGTTCTAGGAACTCTTTTAGGTTCTCTGCTCTAAGAGGCCAAATGGCGAAAACATCATCGATGAAACACCACCATACTTTAGGAACAGCCGAAGCTGTGTCGAGAGCCACTTCTTCAAACTTCTCCATAAAGAAATTTGCTAGTACTGGCGATAACGGACTGCTCATTGGAACTTCTTCCTGATGATGAACACTGTAATGCTGTCCGAAACGTTGGCTAAAAGAGGAGAAATAAAATAAGAAGGAAAAATAAAACACAAAATTTTGTATTTCACGCAAAAGTACATATTTTGGGTACCGGTAAGAAACCATGGAGATATAAATAACCCAAAAACCATGAACACATGGTAAAAACCAGGCATCTGGGTCGGAATACATGGTTGATATCCTGTCATGGTGACTTCGCCGTCACTGGATTACCCGATATTGAGGAACCGTTATTTCCGGATATTGTGGTGACTAAAATATTATAAAATTCTTTTTAGATTTAACCTTTGGTTTGTTGAAGATTCTTATCGGGTATATCAGGTATCGGATACCAAATGGCAGGGGTTTCCAACCTTTTTGAGGTTGGGAGTGAGTTTTCATTCATATTTTCATAGGGATCGGCTTCTAACAATAATCTTATGAGAATTTTTTTAGTTTAAACAGACGCATATTCATTCCAAATTTTAAGATGTTAACACCACTGAGATGAAACGATTACCCAGCCTTGATAAGAAGTGTGATCACTGTTCACATGCGAAATTTACAATTTGTTTTAATGGATTTATCTGTGTTATAGTTTTGTTGATCATCTTTGCTGGCCTTTCTCATATCAATCGTATATATACGATTGAAGAGAAAAATGTTAATAATTACATTTGCAAAGAAATGTAATTATTACTTCCCTACTTTGGTTTTTCCAATTTACAATGATAACTGATAAACCGATGATGTATTTTATGTACCCAGGCACAATTACAGTTATGCTTTATTGTAGGCTCTTCTATCATTTATTTATTTTAAAAACTTAAAACTATGTTATCTATCTCTATACTTACTTCCTCTATCATTCTCTTATTTTTTTATCATTCTTCTATGATCAAAAATAGAACTATTCTTTAGGAATGATTCACTAATTGGTTCCAACACTCAAAACAGGTTATTTTACAAAGGGATGAATATAATGCACTGCCGGAAACCATATAAAATATTATTATTATACTCAAAACAGGTTATTTTACAAAGGGATGAATATAATGCGCTGCCGGAAACCATATAAAATATTATTATTATACTCAAAACAGGTTATTTTACAAAAGGATGAATATAATGCGCTGCCGGAAACCATATTAAATATTTTTAATCATTGAAGATAATAATATTAACAACTTTTTGAATGAAACATGAAACCAAAAAGAAACAGAAAAGAAAAAGATAACAGTAGCAGCTGGGACTCGAACCCAGGACCTTATGGTCTGTCTGGGACCCTGTGCTCTAATTCACTGAGCTACGGCTACCCCAATCCGATATAGGTATCATACTTCGATTTCTTATGAACTGTTAATATCAACATGAAACCAAAAAGAAACAGAAAAGAAAAAGATAACAGTAGCAGCTGGGACTCGAACCCAGGACCTTTTTGTCTATTTGGGACCCTGCGCTCTAATCCACTGAGCTACGGCTACCCCAATCCGATATAGGTATCATACTTCGATTTCTTATGAACTGTTAATATCAACATGAAACCAAAAAGAAACAGAAAAGAAACAGAAAAGAAAAAGATAACAGTAGCAGCTGGGACTCGAACCCAGGACCTTTTTGTCTATTTGGGACCCTGCACTCTAATCCACTGAGTTACGGCTACCCCAATCTGGTATCGGTATCATACTTCGATTTCTTACGAAATGTTATTAAATCATCTTCAATTAATTCCCATATATTTTGGCTGCTAACTTTTTATAACTGCATGATTCAAACCCGAATTGTTTGTAATCAGTGTCTCGGATAAACCTATCCGATTTTATTTATATGTTTATATGTTACAATGAGGTTTATAATAAGTTGTTCCAAAAAAATCCATATATAATAGATTGTAAGGACAACATTAACCTTTTAGACGCGAGAAGCACATTCTTAAGGCGCACTATACATGCCCTGTACGCGGGCAGCTCACTCGTGCGCCGCAAAGCTTCTATAGTTTAAAAGCACCGCGTGTGATAGAAGTCATACATATTTTTGATGCATAGAAAAGGTTAAGACAAGATAAAATCCAATAGTATGTAATAATATCCAATAACACATAAGTTATAATAAGTTATTTTGTAAACTTAAATGTAAAAATAACTAAAATAAAATAAATAAAATAAAAAAACTGCCTACTTGAAATCATTCGTAGTAGTAAATCATGTAAACCTATCCCAAGCCGCAATCCAAATTCTTATAAGTTATTGCTAAAAGAAGTAAAGTACTAACGTACCTACTAAAACAGAGCAAACGAGAAATCTGCCTGGAGATAAATATTTAAATTAAAATAAATTAGGGTCACAGCATTCTCGCTTGTATCACGGGTTTCCGGACACTGTGTATAAAAGGTAATGTTAGCATGTACGCCGGGTTTTAATGCGAGTCTATTATAAAGATTGGTTAATAATAAATAGCCGCGGTAATTACGGTTGAATCGGTCTCCATAATATCCTTGATGCAGGAACATATATATATATATATATAGATTCAGCTTTAGAAAAACAATTCTTTTGACTCTTTCCAGTGAAAATTAAACAACAGCTAAATTATGTTATAAAAATTATAAGTACGCATAGTAAAAAATCTGACTGAGTAACATTGATTCGCTCGGACTACCCTATACGGTATAAGGTACCTACAGTATTAAATATCGCTAATCAATGTTTTCCTTCAAAACATTATTTCCAAAAATGTTTTTGATGTTGTGTCTTGTGTTTTCTGGTGGAAGATTTCTAACTTGGTTATTTCTGCCCATTATTAACCAAATAATTCGTAAAAAATGTTGCAAATCAGAGCGCCGCGAACAGACACGTCCATCCACTGCCAGATATCGGCAGATTCTGAGATTTTGGCCGGCGTAAAATACGTGTCCGGCTATTGGTAACATATGCAAATGCGAGCTCGTAAATTTATTAAAATACTACTTTTTTAATAAATTTTTTAATCCATAGTAAAAAATAATTTCGATTTTCAAAGTTACCTTACTGCATGTATTTGCAGGAAAACCTGATGTGATTATTTTATAAAATAAAAATAGAAAAAACATGTTCATATTTCTTTATTTAACCATTTTAGAATGAGGGAGAAATAAATCGTTTCTCAGAATATATGTATCTATTCTGAGAAAATCACTTACATTACAAACATAAATATGATAAATACTATACACACTTTACTGATGAGATATGTAGTACAAATTATAAAAAAATTATTTTGTAAAACACAAGTGACTTATTATGAAATTAGAGCCAGCAAGTACACGGCGCAAACAACGATTTTTATGCCCGGCACTTGGCGGAAGTTGTAGTTCGCAGAAATCCATTCCAAAGGTTAAGCTGGTGCTGCATAAATTCTTTTCTCCTTCTTTCTGACATTATTTAATCACGCATTGTTTCTGTGAATATTTCTATCGTTGCTCCAAATGCCATCGCCGGTAAAGCAGTGAACCCGTTCTATCAAATAAACGGCCATGGCTAAAATCTGAGAGTTGCTTAATTTAGTATAGTCAATGTTCGGCAATTCTTCCAAATCGGAAGCAGTCTCGAAATTGCAATTGCTGAGTTCAGACAGCTCTGTGACAGTGTTGAATTCGTCTTGTTCGCATGGATCGTTTTCATCCTCAGATTCTATGAGAAAATCAACATTGAGATGTTTGACGTTGGGTTGCGATTTTTTGAGTTTTTGAAGAGTGGTTAGATGCTTTTCAATCGTTTCCCTGAAAATAGAAAGATGTTTGTTACAAGTAAAAATAACTGCATAATAAGGGATTATATTGTAGCTACCTGCTTCTAACTGCTGAACTGGCAAATAAGATTTACAATTCGACAGTCGTCAAACACCTGAAGCACGGTGACACTAGTGACATCTACATTTCCTATATAGTTGGGGGTTTTCCCTAAAAGCATCATTCTCTTCTTGTTGGGCTAGATTAGATTATCTCTCCTTGTTCCGTGTTCAATTGATATTACTTGTTATCTCGTGGTCTTATTTTTATTGTGTAAATTTAATCATAAGCTTTTATAACGGTTATACAAATAAATCAACACCTGTTAACCATTGGCGAGTCGATTCATTAATCACAGATCCTAACATACGCTCCTTTGATTAATCCGTTATATTAAATATAACTACACTCAACTTATAGGAATCCATCAACACATAATTCTCAAATACGTTGATTCCATTTAAGTTTTTTTTATTTAAAATTTTCATATAAAGCAAACAACTTGAGCAAAGAGAGAATGCATACAATCCATGTGAATATTTTTTTGGTCTGAATTAAATATGTACAGTAGAACTCACGAGAGATCCCTCGTTAGCCATTGCATGCATATCGTTTGCCTAATTTTGCCTGAACAGAGACCATTCATAAATCAAACTCTTTTATTCAACACAAATGATTCGGAAAGAATTTACATTCTTCAATTTCTACAGGTTGATTGGAAACATTCGACATTCCCCTGTCTTTATTGTAGTTTGGTTTTCGAATAAGTCATCTTTATCGCACTTAGATTTTATTTATAAAAATAGCAAATCGCTTTATGAAATAAACATTTTCGCTTTCTAAATTATTGGCCAGTTGCTCTCTCCGGGTGAAGGATGTTATCTGGCCCAGGATATTTTTAGAAAGAAAGGGTACTAAAATTTCACTACATATTATATACCATTTGAAGTCATCAAGTCAATTAGTAGGCTAACTTCCTAAAACTACGTTCCCATCACGTTTATTCTGAGATCCATTTCATAGAATCTATGAAATAGATCAGTGAGAACGGGATTATCTATGCAATAAAATTCCTAATAGAATAGAAGCCCAAATGTTAAATCAACTCCAACTTTCATTTTATTCTATTTAAATTAGATCATAGAATAGAACCGTGTGTACGGCAGTTGCCACGTGAACACCGCCCTCTGCGCACAGTACAGTAATGTCTAATGAAAAAAACCACTTTTTTCTTTGGAAGATTTACTGTGTCACTTTGAGCTCCGCAAATACAAATGAATTGAAATATAACAGGAATAGAGTAAGTGCGAATGTGCTACAATTCCTGTCTATCATAGAAAGGTTCGTTTTGTGAGATAGACCACAGAATACATAAGGTGGGAACCCAGCATTACCAACCAAATAATTATCTTTCATCTGACATCTATTGCCAATGCACTTAACTATTAGTGGTGTGCATTGATATATGACAAAAGGTAGACTGTGTGTAGCTTTTAAAGCTTGGTACGAATTATTGCGCATTGAATATTAAAAATAATCAATTAATCAATGTAGCACAATTGTGACTTAAAAATTATGTATGTATTCATAAATTCATGGGAACAATACATTTTGGTCAAAAATTCTTTTACTTTCTTTAATGGTTTGTTTTTCCTAGGTTAGGCACAGCATGACGGCCTCCATGGTCGAGGGGTAAGACTCTCAACTACGAATCCGAAGGTCACGGGTTCAAATCCCGGCGTGCGCAAGTAAATTTTATTTAATTAATTTGTGTTGTTTCACAATTAATTCATTTCAAAATAATATATAGTATATTTGCGTACATTCCAGAGTGGAAGATACTCTCAGTATCGCCCTTCTCCTTCCCCTCCCAATATCTTCAGCTTCACAACATTCCTCAATTGGGAATGCCATAGTCTCACTGGCTATAGACGGTTGGGCGTAGTTGGGACTCTTGTGCGGTATAAATATTTTTAAAAAAAGCTTCTCGGCCTATATGGACTGCA
Organism: Halesus radiatus; assembly: GCA_022606495.2. Lineage (NCBI taxonomy): Eukaryota > Metazoa > Arthropoda > Insecta > Trichoptera > Limnephilidae > Halesus > Halesus radiatus. The sequence goes on along the minus strand of JAHDVE020011512.1, from coordinate 96,157 downwards.
CGCCATTGCTAACTACTAAGGTAGGATTCTAATAAAAATTATGGCAAAATTTTACAGATTGTTCGTTTTCATGCAAGACGTGTGAGAAGGAGAATTTGACATACTTTGAATACAATACAATGTGGCAGTTTTCATAAATCTCCTGTTTTGTAAATCCCTCCAGCAGTATTGTTATGGTGTCCACAATGGAGACGGTGGAAACGTGGAGCCAGTTGGTGTTTTGGGACAGCATTCGGTGGATTTCTTTTTTAGGATAACACAACCGGACTTCCACAGCGCAAACAATATCTGATGAGATGTTCTTGTCTCCAAAATCGGCCATTTGCCTGCAAATATAATGGAAAATTAATGTCACAAGTATATGATGCGCACAAGCACAATTTATAATTTATTATTGAAACAAATTGCATTGTTAAAACAAACAAACAAATCAAATTAAAGTTTGAAAAAACGCTGATGGGTCGAGAATCAGCGGTTAATGAGGAAGTCAATTTTTTTTAACAGCGCTGGTGGTCAATGTTACGACAATGTCCAAAAATGTGACGGGAGTTTGAAAACCTGGATCTAAATGGTAAAATAACTCGACTAACTAACTAAACATCACGCCTTTTCTCCGCAGGGGTAGGCAGAGAGGACGGACCGCCAAACAACTCGATCTTGGGATACACTTCTTGCTTCATTCATATTCATACATGGTCTTCTATTATTCTGACATCTGACATGGCCCGACTCAAGTATTTGATTCACTTGATCGTGCCATGTGTTCCTCTTGTGCTTCTCTTTCTATTCCCATTCGTGTCATACATTCTCATTACACTTCTTTCTTCGTTCATTCGGTCCACGTGCCCAAATCATCTAAGCGTCCCTTTCCTTATCTTACTCATTACGATTACATCATCCTTGCATTCTTTACGAATCTCAACTTTTTTCACACAAGGCTGAAATAACTCACTTTTTGAATATGTCCCGACTCGTGATGAGACTTTGTAGGGTGGCGCAGTGCTTATTAACTGCATTATAGTGCTTTAGTCTCTCCAAAACTATCTTGCTGTTATAGGCGAGCAGGGGTATCTGGTAGAAAATATACAACATCATGAATGGACGAGATAATTTTTAAATTTAAAAATGATTTTTTTCAAGTCTGAGTAATCGTAAACATTAAAAACGTGCTGCGATGATGTCTGCGTGACAAAAGCTTTGTAGCCATGCTCACCTCAATACTGTTTGCGACAATGAAAAAACGAGGTTCCATGACAATTCGGCAGTGACAAATCAGCACATTTTCGAAAATGAATATAAAGTCAAGTATGAAAAAAAAAACTTGCCTTAAAGCCTAATCTAACTTAGTGATTAAATAAAAGACACTTTTTAAAACTCTATTCCACTTTTTACTTTTGACTGTGACCGGTTTCAGCCTGGGACGGCTATCTTCAGACTGATACAATTAATTCTTAAACTATGGGTTATATACAATTTACGGTATCAGGGGTAAAACCATGATTTTACTTAGATTATATTTTCAGTATTGTTATAGGATTGTTTTATAAAACTTATATGGTATTTTTGAATTTATTCATAATTACTTTACATAAAATATTCACTTTATACATAAATCTAGTTTAAAAAATCATTAAAATGGGTTACAGTTGTTTTTATTGTAAAGATGATTTTATAAAAGGTTGGTGAATACTGATCGATAATGAGTTTATAACAGGATTTTCCCATCTTAGTTGTAATATCAAGGTTAACAACAGGATTTTCTGTAATTGGGTTACTACCAGCATTACGATATATTTACGGTTTCATATTAATTAACTTTAGATGGCACTTCTGGGAAATAATTATGTAGTTTCATTGTTTTGATCTATTTAAAAAGAACTTTAATTTGACGGTATCGTGGAATTTTTGTGCTTTGCACTTTGATAATAACTTAAATTATATTGTTATTGCCTATTACTGGTTATTTAATGTTCTAATACTATGACATTTACTGATCCTAGAATTATTAAGTGCATGTACATCCAGATGGATTTTAGATTAGGTAAATACATATTTATATTGCAGCAGGTGATAAAACCCAGTGAAACAAGTTTATTTTTTATTTTTCATAACTTTCTATTACTTTTCAAAAGTGTGCCAATTTATCTATCACTTTGCCGAGTTGTCCGGTTACTGAAAACAGAATACATAGTGTGAAGGTTTGTATGGAAATGGTCATTTTGTGTCTATTGCTACAAATAATTACAGCACGATTTTAATATTTGCACTTACGCGGATAGTATTTTGATTTGGATCAAGCCGAAAGGGAAAATAATCTTTAATAATTATGACTTCTTTCTAAAAATCATGAACTTTTCAATATTTAGTAAAAATTTTGTTTTAAAAATATAACGATTTTGACTTTAGTAATGTAATTTGGCAGTTAACTGATAGCTGTGACACAATGGGGCCATATACATGGTGTCCAGAAACTAGTGGTACAAGCGAGAAACTAGTGAATCTACATTACATTTGGGGTCGATTTTGAGGTACAACTTTTTGAATTGTGCTATCATTTTCGAGTAAATTGAGTTCGAAGTTGGAACTTTTTAGATCAAATTTAAAAAAAAAATTGTCACTACAGGGCTACTATCAGCTGTTTTAATTTTTAATTATTTTAATTGGGTTCTCTATGTAATGTAGATTCACTAGTTTCTGGCTTGTACCACGACTTTCCGGACACCACATATAAAATATTTATGAATGTCCAGTAAATGACAAAAAAAAACATTTTCAAAGTTTATAACAAATGTTGTAATTAGCAATGAGTCGTTCATGAACGAGCCGTTCATTTGTGCCGGCTCATTTTGATGAGCTGTGAGCGTACGACTCCTGGTAAACCGTACCAATTGAACTGTGACTCTTTTAGACAAACTTTTAAACAACTTAAGAAAGATTGTTTATTTATCGAAAAAGAAAAACACATTTCAGATGTTCGATAGTATTCTTACTCATTTCTACGATGACACATCTTTAAATAAGGGCCTTTATTCTAATCTGTTTATATAAAATCATTGTATACGTGCCGAACTTCCATAAGCAAAATTATGCCCATGACCGTGTGACTCGCAATTGATATTTGGTGTCATGACGCATCTTAAAGCAGTTGTTTTCAAGGCTTCACACAATCGTGTGTGGAGATAAGAATAATTACCGCTTTTACATGTGTGTAGGCACTGTACAGTACGTGAACGGCGCCTAAGAGTCTGGCATCTGGACGTTGTGTACCTACACCTATACGATGGGAGCCGTAGGAGTTGGGAGTCGGCTGTTAATGTGTGCCGGCTCTTAAATGAGACGTTGTTCAATTGAGTTGTGCAAAAATTTTGAGCTGGTACCGTGACTCCCGCTCTTAACAAAATGAGTCATGACCCATCGCTAGTTATAAGTACCAAACGACATATTTTCAAAAACTTGTTGCGACTCTGAAAGGATGAAAAGTTTAAAAAAAGTCCAGATTGCCATAGAAATCCTCCATGAACTGAAAAAAAAATACTATGGCAATTTAGTTACAATATTTATTCAAATGGGGTAATTATTTTATATTTACTCTACGATTTCCAGCCAGAGCCTGATATTCAGGAAATTGCTCCAATTTAGCAAATCTCATTTCCAAATTTTCAGGTTTCAGCACGTATAGGGGAAGTAGTCTTTTACCAGCATAATTGGGCATGTTGTGTTCCTGAAGACATACAGAAAAATTAATTAATTTACACAGTGAAATTTTTAAAATGTGAATACCGTACAAGAGACCCAACTATCCGGAGCCTGTGGGACTATGGAATCTCCAATTGGGGTGTGTTGTGAGGCTAAAGGGGGTGGAGAAGGGAAGTAAATAGTGTAGAGGAAGGTTGTGAAGTAACTGGCTTTTCAGATCTGGTTACCAAACACAGATAAAACCATTTCAATGAACGTTTCGATTCTGAATGATGGTCTTTCACAAGGGCGATACTAAGAGTATCTAGCACTCTGCAAATGGGTTAAAATTATGTGTTATTTCAAATATTATTTAACCTATCGGGTCACGTTCGGATTCGTCACGAAACATCAATAACAATGTTATGTTGTGCCACGTGTCATCCAATAATACGTCCTGATAAAATTCATTCCATCTTTTTTTCTATCATGGTCAGACATGATAAAAACAGTTTTAGAAAGAGAGAACACCAAGCTTTCTCTTTGCATTTAAAAGTTTACCAGATAGGTAGGTTAAAATTTTGAAATCCAATGTTAAGTGGGAATATATTTCTAATTAAATTTCTAATCTAGATTTTGTAACTAACATGATACTATATTGTCTATGTAGACTTGGGGGGTAAAACAATAGCGGCTCCCACATGTACACTTCCGACCGTGCTTCTCGATCTTCGGTCCAAAGCGTCCGCCGATAAGCCACATCGGCCTGCCGGCATTGTGATAAATGTTAAGAAATTTGGATTAATAAAATCACCACACTTCCGCAGGCAGGCCGGTGTCTTGATCGACTGACCTCCGTGCAGAAGTGTATTTGTAAAGGGATTTCTCAGAGATCGTAGCGAAGTGTGGCCAGATGTGTGATACATCGTACAGTTTAAAAGTTTTGATACAGGTTTGACCATAGATGTCATAAGATAGACATCGATATTGGCATTTACCAAGAATTACATCATAACTATCCAGAAGATTATAAAAATTATTTTTGTCTGAACAGTGAAAATTAAGATATAAATAAATGAATTTGTAATCACCACTTTATTAATATATGCATATCAATATGTTTCGAAAGCGAAGCTTTCCTCAACTTCTATATTAATAAAGTGGTGATTACAAAGTAATTTTTAATTCATTTATTAGTAATGGCGCCACAAAGTGAATACCGTTCTTTTGAAGAAATTATAAAAAATTAAGATAGTTCACTAGAAATGTTTCGTTCAAAAATTGACTAATACTGTTATGAGACAATGCATATCAGCACAAGAGTATACTGAAGTATACTAATTCCAGAAACAGGCCTCAGCCATGTTTGTTGAATAGCCTGGTAGCCTCCCACTCTTCCCATATTATCCTCCCCAATCGGGCATGACATATTCCCACTGATTCCGGGTGGTAGGGACTATTGAATCATAATAAAAAAATAGACATAAAGGTTTTTTCAAATAATTTAACTACACTTTACCATCAATATTTTTCTAATCTTCATAATTGATCTGTAATCTTCTCTGATTAGAGTGGGCTGCAATCTAATAGCCTCCCTCGCATCTATCCCATTGAAATTTTTAAATTTATTCAAAATCATCAGCGTATTATCGGGGTCAGCACAGATGAAGGGCGGATAGGATCGTATTTTATCATCCGACAATTGCAAATCTTTTTGGGTGAGGGTAATTGACCTCTCCATACTCGCGAGAGGGCTGTGCCTAAATCTGTTGTAGGTTTTGACCATTTTATCAAAATTTTCTTGGTCAATGTCTAGTCTCCATTCTAAGTATTTCTGCAGAACGATAAATCGTAGTTCGCCTGAAAAAGAATTATAGGAGAATATTAATCACAGTAATACTCTTTTATAAAGTTTTCCAAAGGATTGGAAAAAAAAACCTCTTATGTGGGATAATTAAGGAATTTTTTTAATATCATTCTTCGAGGGGTTTTCTTTTAAACATAAAAAACTTATTAGAGTAAAAACATATTTTTCATTTTTTGTATCTATACATTATACAATATCATTTTACATAATACAGGTACTGTGAATGAATAGTTAGAGTTAGTAGTTGTCTCAGAGTGGCGGGCATGCAATTATAAAGTTTTGTTGCGTAGTACTTGTGTTTTTGAGGTGTGTGTTATGCCCGTATGAGGTGTGTGTTATCGGGATATTCAGGGTTTTATTTGTTGAGGATCTGGTTTTTATTTAGGTTTGAGTTGGAAGAGGTGTAGTAATACAGATTTGGCATATAGTTGGCTTATTATGGGAATAACTTTTCGTCTTTCTGGAACAAAACCAATGCTGTATTGAAAGCAAAACAAAACCGAACAAAAATCTGAAAATAAAGACATAGCTGAAGTTTTCAGGAATACTTTTTGCTCCGCACCAGATGCGGTTGGCAATAATGGATAAACAGATTGATACACCAACAAATCAACCAGAACAACAGCCGTCCATCATCATCTTACCTGAGATGATCCAAAGAGCAATACATATTATTGTCACCCTATTCATAAATACATTTTTCTACTGATTTCTGTAATTTAATTTCTAATTTATATTCTTTAACCTACAAGTTTTCATCAATAATAATAAAGTGACAAACGAAATTAAGTTTAACCAGATTTTCATAAAACTTCCTTAAATTAGTTCTGGGTCGATAGATCATCAGAGTCGATCACGACCCGCTGGCGAAGTGATCGGGTCAAAAGGACCTGATCTTTGATTGATCGATGACATAGACCATAGAAGGCATAGAACATAGAAAAAATGCCATAGATAGATCAATTCACCATGTAGTGTACTGTGTACCATGTTTACGTAGACCATAGATCTGATGTATAAATTGTGTAGATCGGGCGTCTCAAGTCTCGTTCTCTAGCAGAGAAATAGAGATATAACTGCAAAAGAAGTGGTTCCATATTGGTCTCTGGTAACTGGAACTGCAATGACAGCCTATTTCAGGTATCAACCATCTCTATTTCTCTGTCACGAGAATGAGATTCGAAATGTCCGGTCTACAAAATGTATACATCTATGGTTGCTTAACATGCCCATCACTGGTGATGATCGAATCTTTTTTGAAAAAGTGACCCGATTGATCATTTCATTGGTACTTTGTCATGGGGTCGATCACTTTTTACATAATTTCTTGACAACTCTTGGAAAATATCTGTAATTCATTTGTCCAAAACTTACATTCCCTTTTTTTCATATCTCTTGCATGACAACTTTGCAGGCCGCCGAAAGAGGAATTAACTAGGCGTGAGTCTAAAAATGTCAAACATGTTAGCGAAATATGTTTTATGTAAAAAATTGTTGTAACTGTTTTCTATAATTCGGGCAAACAGTTTGCCGTCAGACGCTATGGTTGTATGGTTCTGTAAAAACATTTGGGTGCCTGTTCTACCTTATATCATGAAGCGTGGGTGTGAATGGGAAAGAATGGTTGCAGCTGAAAAATACTATCTTATCCTCTCACACTAACGTCGTAATAATATGTGTGAGTGAGACGCACCTGTCGTTTCTAGCCTAACGTGTCATACTTAAGGCCCATTACGACAAGGAGCGAGAAGTTAAAACTGTTGTTTTAAATGGATTGAAATTGAAATCAAATCCGGTTTTCTGTTTTACATTTTACCTTCAGTCTGTTTATGCCAAGTTGTTTATTTTACAAAACGATTCTTGATCACAAACTAACCAAACTCCAAACGGCTTTTTGCTCAGCAAGTTAAAATTTTAAATTACTGCTGTTCCTATAAGTTTCTTGGATTTTGTTTTGATCATTGAATGAAACTGAGCTTTATGGCTTACGTGGAGTGGAGTGTGGACATTATTTAGTTTAATTGTAGTTAATATCGATGAGAGAGCCCGCTATTTTATTATCTTGTTATATAGCAATCCCGTTGAGTTACTAAATCATTTTGGGAAGGAAGGAATTTAAAAAACATAAGTGAGAGGCAAAATTCAAATTGCGCACCATTCTGTCCAGGGAATCTGAGAGTTCCGATCAGAGGACGAAGTATTGTTTTCTGAACGCGCTTGGATGTTGCAAGCAGATTCCTGTTTCGCAGTCCATTCGATCTCCTTGTCCGAAAAGGAATCACGAAACAGGAATCTTCTTGCCCGACACACCCTAAACAGAAACTTCGTTGTCCAACCAGAACACTTGTCAGACAAGAAGTTCAAACCGATCACAAAACAGGAATCTGCTGGCTTAACACCCGAACTTTTCCGAACGCGTTCAGCACAGAACTTCATCGTCCAATAGAAGCTCTCCAATTCCCCGTTTTTTTCCAACAAAAATTACCAACAGATTGGTCAAACAGGTATTTAAAAAAAAAACATTTGTGCAATCTTTTAAAAGAACACAAACCCCCACATCTAGAACTAACTAACGAACCAAACATTTTTTAAATACACAGATTTTTTGTATTCACAAAATCTACTCTAGTGACACCATCAACTGCAATGTTAAGTGTGTCAAGCTGTGCAATAAATATGCAACAATAAATTTATTACAACTTACTCAATGTTTTGTCTTCGTCAGTTTTATCCAGGGATGGATAGTTACACTTTCTCCAGCATTCAAAACACTCTGACAATTTCTGACGAACATCCAGTTTAGTTGGCAGCACATTGCATTCCTTCAGCTCTGCAATCGTCTTATTCTTAACTAGAGGGAAATATCTGAAACGAAAACAATAAAACAAAAAACTTTGATTAAATATAGTGAATGACTAATTAAACCATTCCTATATAAACATGAAAATTCTGAACGATTTGGCACACAAAATGTATAAACCATTCTTAAGTATCGAAAAAAAAATTGCAATGATTTAACCCTTTAGACGCGGTATGTCGGTATATCGGAATGACGTGCGGCGTGCCGATATAAAGGCTAGGACTACTGGTACGAAACTTGGTCACTGCATAGGGAACACGTGTCGCTGTCATCTGCTTATTCGTCATTGGTAAGATTGGCAATAACTTTTTATATTAAGCAAATAAAAAAAAGTTAAAATAAATACTAATTTTGTATGAAAATAATTATAAATACTGTTAATTTATTTTTCCATGGATTACACTTTTCATGTAACTATGAAAAAACAATAAACGCATTTTGAAAAGCTGCGTTACCACAGCCTAATATTTCCGTGGTGTGCTGAGGATAAAATTTTGCATGCGGCCAGCTGTGCACCAGCTGAGTCTATTTTTGTAATAACTTACTTGTTTTTTGCCAAATTATTTCCCTCGGAGCGGTCGGACGCGTCTTAGACGGTCCTGTTTATTTTCGTTAATTACGAGGGATATCCAATACATTTCTCCCTTAAAAGTGTGGCTAAATAGTTATAAACGTGTTTAGGCTTAGTGAATTAACTCAAAATATTTTTACGATACCTAGTGTGGACATATCACGACTTTTAAATATTGAGTTTAGTGAATTTACTTTAGTTTTATAATACGTTTGCTGGATGCAGCTCAACAAGCCGAAATCAATCATTTCGAACATTGGCCACATGTGAGGAACTGCACGCTCTGGTGAAACCTCCACCTTCCCGCTGCCCTTCTGCTGCCCCTCTGCCCTCTGCTGCCGCTGCCGCTGCATAGCTAAGATGACCGTGGACACGTGCAAAATATGTTCACCTCGACGTTGATACACCCGCACCCCGCTACACCCGCCGACCCTTTCACCCCTAAGCTGTGATCCTACGCGCTGCCATGGACGGATGGCATGGGCCCTACCATATATGACAGATAATAACAATAATAAGAACAATGACTATGTTACGCATAATAATAATAAGTGTTGTAATAAGCAATGTGATGATGAAACAGTGATATTTGTGTAGAAGTTTTAGTTATTAGACAGTTTACGGCCATAGGATTCTGTTTAATATTACTTTTTTGTGTTGTTTATGTTTTAGCACTAGTTAAGTAATTGTTTACATATGTAGGTTTGTGTGTGTGTTTTATGATAGGATATGTTAAGGTTAAGATAAGTATAATATAAGATAAGATATAATATAAGATAAGTATAATTATATGTTCAGGATAAGATAAGTTATGAGATGTTAAGTTTATTAAATGATATGGATTATTATATTAAGTTATAAGTTAGATAAGGAATATTATACAATGTCGTAATATGTTAAGTTATAAGCTAGATTGTAGTATGTTATGGTAAGCTACAAGTTAGATAAGCTGTGTTTTATTGTGCTATGTTATGTTAAGTTTAGTTATGGGTAGTTAAGTAGTCCGTGGAAGGGAATGGCCGACCCAGGTGTCGATGAGGCTCGCTATCCATCACACCGCCAACCTTTCGTTAGCGCGAAGAGGAGGAAGGAACGTGAACAATGTCGAATTGGCACGTGGAATGTCAGACGAGGGATGGAAAGAAAGATGAATGAATTATGTGATACGATGGGAAGGAAAAGTCTGGATGTACTCTGTATAACAGAGAGTATGAAAAAGGCAAGCGGTACGATGCCGCATAATGATATGCTCGTCATCTGGTCTGGGAGACCAGATACAGACAGGGCTTGTCAAGGTGTTGCAGCGTTACTGTCTCCTAGAATGGTGGAATGTATGTTGCAATATGAATGTGTAAGTCCGAGAATAATGTGGATCCGATTCAAAATCGGGTTGACAAGAGTGTTTTTAGTTATATGCTATGCTCCTGTCAACTCTGAAAGCGATGAAGTGAAAGATGATTTTTGGACTGGTGTGAGCGATGTGATGAGATTAAAAAAATATGAATGAAAGGATTATAATGGTAGGGGATTTGAATGGGTGGGTGGGTGTTAGAAGGGATGGTTTTGAATCAGTTTTAGGTTTATTTGGGGATAAAAGAACGAATGACAATGGAAACAGAATGCTTGAAGTATGTTTAGAGTGGAACTTATTTGTATCAAATACCCTTTTCAATCATAAAGGTATCCATCAATATACGTGGGAAAGAGGAAATGAGAGGTCAATGATTGATTTTGTAGTAATTGACTCTAGGTTGAGAGCCGTCACCGCAGACACCAGAGTTTTCAGAGGGGCTGAGATAGAAACCGACCATTTCCTGGTTGTGTCGAGAGTAAACCTCTTCCGCGGCTGGCGCTCTAAAGTGAAAACGGTGTCAACCCCAACTAGAGTCAAAATAGAAAAACTGCAAAATGATAATGTAAGAAGTATGAAAATTGTGTAGAGATGAGACTGAATGATAAGGTAATGGACGGTCTAAGCATAGACGAAACATGGAACCACATAAAAGTGAGCCTCTGTGAATCTGCTAGAGAGGTATGTGGAATAAGTACGCAAGGTAGAAAGAAAGGTGATGCATGGCGGGATGATGAGATTAAAGCACTGGTCTCAGAGAAGAAGAAAGCGTGGTTATTTCTTATAGCGACTGGCAGTGCTTCTAGCGAAGAGAGGGATAGAGCGAAAGAAGTTTACAAGGGATGCAAGAAAAGAGTATGTGATGGAGTGAAAGAACGAAAGAAATGCCTGGAAGAGGAAGAGGGGATCAAAATGACAAACCACTTCCAAGAAAATATTAAACGATTTTGGAAGGAGGTCAAAAGGTCACGAAATGGCCCAGAAAGTGGATGTGTGAAAGTGATAAAATCGAAAGATGGAAAAATGTTGACGAATGAGAAAGAAATAAAAGAGAGATGGATGAAATACTTTGAAGAAAGTCTTCGAAAGCAATCCGAGTGATAGAGATTCCAGTGGAGAGTCAGGTATGAATGACGATGGGGTGAATGTTCCCAAAATTAGCATGGATGAAATTAAAAGATCAATTAGATGTATGAAGAATGGTAAGGCTGTTGGTTTCGATAATATTGCTGCTGAATACTTTAAAGGAAATAGCCGTATAATTCTCACATGGTTATGCAAACTTTTTAACCAGTGTCTAGAGGAGGGTTACACCTCATTAGATTGGAGAAGGGCTGTGATCATGCCTCTATACAAAGGTAAAGGGTCACGCATGGAATGTGGAAATCACAGGGCTATTAGCCTGCTAAGTTCAGCTGGTAAGCTGTATGGTACGATATTGATTGAAAGGGTACAAATGAAAACAAAGGATAAAATATGGGATGTGCAAGGCGCATTTATGAGTGGAAGGGGTGCATGGATCAGATTTTCTCGTTGCGTATGCTCTCAGAGAAGTTTCTGGCAAAAAAACAGAAACTTTTCTGTGCTTTTGTAGATCTACAAAAAGCATACGACAGAGTTGACAGAAAAAGTTATGGAAGGTGTTGTCTAAGTATGGTGTGAATACAAATCTTATACAGGCAATCGCATCGCTGTACGTGGGAAGCGTTGCATGTGTTAGTCTGCAAGTATGTTGTCTGTTGTATGCTGATGATGCGTTGCTGATTGCTAACAGTATGGAAGATCTACAGTCCCTCGTATCTAGGATGAACGAAGTATGTATGAAGAATGAGCTAATGATGAATGTAAATAAGTCCAAAGTCACGGTGTTTGAAAGAGAGAGTACGAAAACAGTATGCAATATAGTTGTGAATGATGAATACTTGGAGCAGGTCAATGAGTTTGTGTATTTGGGAAGTATGTAGAGATGGAAAGACAGATAGGGATATTGAAAGAAGGGTGAATGCAAGAAACTCCATTAACGGAGGACTGAACGCGGTTGGCGCAAACAAAAAGTTGTCCAAGGAAGCGAAGCTAGCAGTCCACAATGGAGTGCTGATACCAACCTTGATGTATGGCAGTGAGGCATGGAACTGGCAGAGGAAGGATGAAAGTAGACTGAATGCTGTAGAAATGAGATATCTGAGACGAATGTGTGGTAAAACCATGTATGATCGAGTGAAAAATGTTGAGATTCGTGAAGAATGCAAGGCTGATGTAACCGTAGTGAGCAAGATTAAGAAAGGGACGCTTAGATGGTTTGGGCATGTAGAGCGAATGAACGAAGAAAGGAGTGTAAGGAGAATATATGACGCGAATGTGAATGGAAGAAGAGGCCGGGGACGCCCGAGGAAGACATGGCACGATCAAGTGAATCAAATACCCGAGTCGGGCCATGTCAGAAGTCGGAATAACAGAAGAGAATGTATGAGGCGTTGTATAAATGTGAATGAAGCAAGAAGTGTATGCCAAGATCGAGTTGTTTGGCGGTCCGTCCTCTCTGCCTACCCCTGCGGAGAAACGGCGTGATGGTTAGTTAGTTAGTTATGTTTTTGTAAATTGTACCGTCTTACCAGATAATGTGTTTAAAAAATGTATCTATCATAACTAGTTTCCCTAGAATAACTACTTATATTCTACATATATACGAAAAAAAACTATGTTTTCACATCGCCAATCGGATATACCGTCGTTCAACGGATACAAATTTTGCATATCCGATGGGCAATCTCAGCGCACTAGAAGTTAAAGAGTTAAGTGATAACATATTGCAGAAAAGTTATTATAATATAGTACCTACATTATAAAAAAATATTTATTGTTCTTTAATAGAAAGCAGAGGAACTCTATTTCTCCTCTATTTTCCCTATTTTAAAAAGAAATTAATATGAATAACCTGACGGTATTTAAAACCATCATAATAAACGGAAATTGTTGTTTGAGCAATGATGGAGGACTTAGCTAGAAGAAGATTGAACCTGCGACACCAGGGTGCGAACCTGACTCTTTGAACCACTCTACCACTAATTTCAGTCCATTTTTTTTTTAAATGCTGCACTTTCATTCATTTTTTCCGTCTTTCTAAATATCTCAAACCTCGTTTTTGAGGTTATGTCAAAACAAGAATTAACTTTACCGTACATAATTAAATATTATATTCATAGTAAACCACAACTAAACATAAGTAATAATAAAATTATGTACCTTTTTAGAAACTCAGAATAATTTTTTTTTTAAATATACATATAAATCATAAAAGATTGGTTGTCGTTTTGTCCATGAATATATCAGTAATTAATAATAGTTTTTACATTGAACAACTTAAAATTTCGATAAAACAAAAAAAAAATACACATTTAAAATACAAAACAAAATCAACAAATAAAAATTTCCATACAAATTCAAAACTAGACCTCGCCGATGAGACCCATGACGTCAGATGTCGAATGCACTGGTACCAATATAACAGGGCGTTTTGATGAGATGGTTTTTTATTAGCTTTTAAATAATCATTTGTAAATTCTAGGTATAATTATATACAATAAAACTTATACATTCAGAATCGGTGTTTACTGATCTACATGAATTTTTAAGCCATAATATTGTTCACTAAAGTTCCTTAATTATTTAATAAATGAATAAATAAATGTAAAATCAATAGAAAAGGAGCAACAAATAACCATGTAAAACTATCATCTCTATAAATAAATTTTCTAATAAAACTGTGTTCATCTGAAGCGACCGGACAGGTAAGTATGTTTTTCTGTATTTGTTTGTACATAATTAGTTAAGAAATATATGTACAGCGCCCTTGAGGTGATTTTTCGCAAAAATGGCGCTATACAAATCATCCAATTATTATTATTATTATTATTATTAACTTTAATATATTGAGTGAATTTACAATGCAAGATAAAGTGGTTTTATGTTTTCAACTCCGCATTCCCGCAGTATCCGTCCGCGTTTAGTAAGAGACTCGGCATGAGGAACCAGAACAGCCGGTACTTGTATGGCCAAATCACTGTCGATGTCGTAAGTTTTCAAAGCCTGGAGGACCTCGGACAAATGTTTGCTGGAAACACTTCGTAGTCGGGTATTTTTATACAGAATACTTTTAATCTCTGATTCTGGGATACCTGGAAAACATATTTACATGATATAATTGGTATAAATTATTGTGACTATCAAATTATGGCAACTAATACAATAAAAACGGAAAAAAGGGAAGAAAAGAAAAGTTTAAATTTTTTTTTATATGAATACCGCACAAGAGTCCCAACTGCTCCCAATTATCTGGAGCCAGTGAGACTATGGTATCCCCAATTTGGGAATGTTGTGAGGCTGAAGGTATTGGGGAGGGTAAGGAGAAGGGGAAGGTGGGGAAATACCTGGCTATTCAGATCTGGTCACCAAACACGGCTAAAAGCCATTTTAAGCAAAGTTTCAATTCTGAATGGTGGTCTTTCACCAGGGCGATACTGAGAGTATCTTCCACTCTGTAACGTGCGCAAATATACTATACGAGGTATGTTCAAAAGAAAAGGTGAATTTTGAATTTTCGCAGGCTGTGTACATTCGATTATCGATTTTTTTTGTTATGTTGGTACACCTATGTTTATCATATGTTAGCATTATCAGCCATTTTGGATCAGTGGTTAGTTTTTGACAACTGGAAAGGTTAATATACCTCGTATATTATTTTTAAATAAATTAATTGTGAAACAGCACAAATTAACTAAAATAAAATTTACTTGTTTACGCCGGGATTTGAACCCGCGACCTTTGGATTCGTAGTCGAGAGCCTTATCCCTCTACCATGTAGGCCGTCAAAATTTCATGGAGTAGTTGATAGGCAAAGGTTGATTAAATAGGAAATTACAATAACTGCATTTATAATATGATTTTGCAAATTGGCATTGTTATTTGCGAAGAATTGTTTTGAATCTAATTTGTAGGTTAACTTACTGAATGTTTCATGAAATAAGTCGACAACTTCTCCACTGAAGACTGTTTTCTTGTTTTTTTTGCACATAACCGAACAACATTTTAAGCCTGCATTCATAACCTTTAATTTTGGTATTTTACGAAGTAATACTGACATAATGAAACTTATTACATTATTTTTAAACCTATCCTTAACAGATGACAGTTGGCGTTTTTCTTTCTATACAACTATTATGACATTCGGTACCATAGAAAACTCCAATTTGTCGATTGACAATGTTGTCATTTAACCACAGAAAATTTCAACAATTATTGTCCATCGAGATTGACCATTCCCAAATCAATATGGAAATTCATTAGCCAACAATAATAATAGGGAACATGCAGTATGTAATATAGTATTTTCAATGCATTTAATATATGTAAAAAAATAACTCAACTCGAATATCGTACTTTTAAAAACCTTGATATATCCTTTTGTAATACCTAGAAGAATGACCAAATTCACCGACATACTTAGTCTAAAATGTGCATTTTAGGTAATAAAAATTCCCAGACGAGACCGGCCATAAAATGATATAGCACAAAGGCTAGCCGAACCTATTGTAAAGTACTACATCGTAAAATAATCCAACCTTAATTACTATTTTAGAAAGTCGGCAATTCCTTTGAGATTTTATTGGACAGCAATAAAGACTTCAAAGAAAATGAGCCGCCCTTCGGAGAGACTGCCGATAGAGTCATAAAACCGACCCTGGCGGCTAGACACACACAGTCGCACCGACAAAATTCATAATGACCGTGGGAGCAGTCGCCCGCGGTCGAATGAGACGGAAGAACGAGATCCCTACAGAGGGCTCTCTGACGAAAGGAGAGTCGGGTGCAGTCTTTCGCGCAGGAAGCACACAGAGTGAGGTTCAGACTTCCGATCAGGAAGGTTCCTATTCTCGCTCCTCTTCTCTGTCCTCTGACGACGAGTGAATTTTACGCTTCCATCCGAGAAGGAAGCCCGATCTCCGCCCTTCGGAGATCTACGGCAGAGTCGCCCAGGCTCTGTACCGCGAGTGAACCCCCGCGTCCATCCCAGAAGGAAGTAACTGATCTTCGCCCTTCGGAGATCAACAACCCCGGAGACCGCCCAGGCCTCTGATTATCGCCGCGGTTGTACCTACTCCCGATCCGGAGGTACTTGAATACCTAGTGCGAACGCGAGGACTCTGCATACAAAGCAGCCACTGGACCCTGGACAGCCATCACTAAAGGGAAGTGCCTCTGACTCTCATGATAATTCTTCCACCCTGTCAGCCAAATGAATCTATAAGAAACTACTTTAAGAAACAACTTTTTCGTACAAATAAGCCAGTAAACCTCTAATTTTAAGAATACAACCTTTTATGTAGATTTAAGTAATTGCCTATCTAGTTTTATTGAAATTTTGTGTCTAATTAAGATTAACTCTAGTTTTAAGACTAACCCCACAAATGTCAAAATAAATGACTTGTAACTACCTAAGATTGCTTTTCAGTTCCTAACCTTTTTGCGCTATTCCTAGAATTTTACCCACTGCACTAACCAACGTCTTATCAACCTCAACAAAATTTATTAATTAATTCTCTTTTAAAGTTGTATGAAAATTCAAATATCGATAACGAGACATGATTGGCTAGCGAAATTTGACGTCACAACGCACTCACGAGTTCAACGTCAAATAGTTTTTGTTGACAGTTGCTGGTTTGAATAAGTTTGATAAGGCCATAATCATTTAGTTACGCATCATAAACCCATTTGTTTGTATATAATATATATTTTAAATACATACTATCGTGACAGACAGTGGTTTTCTACAAGGGCAGTCAGATAATTTGCCAAAAATCGACGCGATTATGATGGCAGTTTTCTTTTCGCAAATTGATTTTTTAAGTGCTGAAATGCGAGGCGTTAAAGTTTTACGGTAAGTAAATCATTATTTGATGAGTATGCAATGTTTCATGATGTATATTGGATTTTCAAACTATACTTTTATTAAAGTAATATGTTTTATATCTTATGCTAAATAAATCTAAAGTATTTACTTTTTTGACAGTTGTAAAACCTAACCACAATATGTTTGAAAGTGATTTTCAGTAATAATAATAATAATATTTATTTGAAACACACATTATTTTACAGAAATATTTAAGAAGGCTTTGACTGTCCAACTAGGAACAAATCCCGTTTTAGGACAGTCAAATTGATAAGTTTAGTTCATATTAATGTACATATACATGAGAGAATATAAAAGAATCCATAATGTAAATTTAAGAAGAAAAAAAAAAAAATTGTGTTTTTTTTTTTTTTAAGTATGTTGCATTTTTTTTTAATTTTTAATTTAATGTTCTGTATTGTAGAGTAATAATGAATTACATATGTGATATAATAGTTTAAAGTATAAAGTATAAGAGTTTAAAGTATGATATGCATTTTTAGATTTAATGTAGAGTATTAATGAATTAGGTATGAGATGTAAAAGTTTAAGTATAAAGTATAGAAGTTTAAAGTACAAAAGTTTAAAGTATGATATGCCTTTTATAAATTTACTGTAGGGAAAGAATGAATTACATATGAGATGTAAAACTTGAAAGTAAAAAGAGTAAAAGTTTAAAGTATAAAAACTAAAGTATGATCAGCATTTTGTAAATTGGTGTAGATTAATAATGAATTACAATTGAGATGTACAAGTTAAAATATAAAGTATAAAAGTATAAAAAATAAAAGATTAAAGTATGATATGCATTTTTTTTTTTAAATTTAGTGTAGAGTAAAAATGAATTACATATGAGATGTAACAGTTCAAAGTATAAAGTATAAAAGTTTAAAGTGTACAAGATTAAAGTATGATATGCATTTTTTTTTAAATTTAGTGTATAGTAGTAATTATATCGGACCACTTGTCGTCAATATTGACTGTAAATAGGGGTGGGTCTTCTAGTCGGCGGGCTGCTAGGTGTGTAGACTTGGTCCAGAATTTTCCAAAGGGTGGAAGAGGCGTTGTTTGAAGGAGTCAAAGTCGATGTAGAGATGTCCAAGTGGGAAGCCGGCAAGTTGAGAAGAGCGGAGCCGTCGAGTTGTTGCGAGTTCAAGTGATGACTGGGTGAGAGAGAGTGCCGAACGGTTGCCTATCGCGGAGTATTTATCGGACGCGATAGGACCGGGCGCTGGTTTTGTCGATGTACGCTCGATCTGCCCCGTATTATTGAGGTGTCGTTTTGTATAGCGTTTTGTGCTTATATGTGGCTAGTTTAAAAATATATAAAATTATGTAACTAATAGAACTCTCTCGACCGATTCCGCTCATTTAACTCCCCTGTTCCCACCATATTTATTAACATTATAATCAAGCATACAAGTTTATTCTGAGGGCCCCAACCTCGACAGTGTACGGGAGAATTCTTAAAACTACTTAATGCTAACATTGGTATACATAATTTATAATCAGAAATGTTAACGAGAGTCCCACCGTTTAATATATATATACGTTTGTTTATGATGAATGTAGCGGGACTCTCGTAATCCTAAATTTAAAGTTTGGGTAGTTTGAATTTTCAACGGGGCATTGCGCAAATCGCTCGTGCATTCGATGGATTTGACCAATCGCGTTCTTGCTTATTGCTTGGGCGGCGGAGAGGGGGTATGACGTAAATACAGCCTATCGTGCTCCGCCTCTGTCAGTCTATCGAGCGATGTGGAAGGGGTTGTACGTAAATACGGCGTAAAGTAGTGTCTTCGTAGTCATATGATAAGATGCGCCGTTACGTTCAGTACAGTAATGAATTACATATGAAGGTTTTATTAAAATTGTACATATCTATTAATGAGCATATGTTCGCTTTTGACCCTCCCTAAATCGAGAAGCCATACATTGATCAGTTTACGCAGGACGTTTGTACTTTTCATTTTCCATGTATCGGGTATTATGTTGAACAATTTTGGTCCAAGTATGAAAATTGTCTTTGAGCAAGGGATGTCATGGTTTTTGTTGAAACTATTGGATTACTTCTTGAGTGTCTGGTGTCGTGATAGTGATCGATAGACGGGTAGTGGTGACATTGTTTATGTGTATGTAGTACAATTTTCCTGATATACAGTTGTCTGACATCAAGAACTTGCATTTCTTTGAATAATTCATCACTGCGGTACCTGAAGGGTTTTTTAAGGATGACTCTAATTAGGGATTTCTGCGCTTTTGCCAGGGGATCCAAAATTGTTTTGGCACAACCGCCCCATCCTAAGGATGCATATTCAAGTAAAGAATTACACATGGCATAATATATTGATTTTAGATCTTTTACATATAGAATATTTCTAATAGTCATGAAAAGGTGAGTGAGTTTTCTGACTTTTGTGGCAGTTGAGTTGACGTGTTCATCCCATCTCAGGAATTTGTCAATAATGATTCCTAAATATTTTAAACTATCGACGCATTCTAAGTTATTGCAAGTACAGGTATTTATTTCGTTGCAAAGGTGAGCAGTAATGTTTAGCATATCTTTGGGTTGTCCCACTTGCGTTGCACTGAAACGTATGAATTTGGTTTTATCCGTATTGAGAGTAAGGAGTGTAAGCGACCATTGTCGTTACAAGACTGTAAACATGTAGGTGCTGGTCAAGTCGTTATCGTATCCGTGATGTCTCGGGCGTCGGGCTCGCTCTGGATTTCCAAATATTGTTCCTTGCAAAAGGGAAACAATGTCGACTTTTGTAGATTCTGCTGTGGTCGGGTATCCAAAGGTGAGAAGTCAAAGGCAGTTGTCCGATGGAGGTAAGCAGTGGTCAGAGTGAAACAAGGCGAGTGGTTCAGAAGTCAGAGCGGGCGGCGGGCAGGGAGGAGTACTTGTCAGGCTGGCGATCAAATGCTAACTGCCGCAAACTGGCGTTTGCAGGCTATTTATGCGGTCCACCAAGCGCGGACCGCCGGTGCCGTGTAGATGCCCGACAAGTCGGTCTCCCTCCCACCAACTGTCCCTCTCCAACGCTTTTATTCAGTCATTTCAGTTTGAGCGGTCTGGAGCGAACAAGCTCGCCAGACCGCCCGTTACATATATTAACAGACAATGATAATTTAATAATAAGTGTGCAGCTTCAGATATTCCGGGAGGCGTTACGTCCGATACACTCCCCTCGTGGAGCTTGGCTACACTTTTTTGCGAAGGGCGTGCCGTCTCTCGGTGCGGCGATGAAGTCATCCGGGCGTCATCCGCAGAGGTGGGGATGCGCTGAGGTTACCCATGCATCTTGTCGTGGCGAGAATGCTCCCCTCGTCAAAGGGTTGGGGCTGGGATGCGCTGAGCTGTCCATTTTCCGGGCTCTAAGTAGCGCCGGGCTGCGTTCGCGCAGAATGGGCCGCCGACAAGGGGGCCGCCGATAACAGCGGGGCCGCAGTTCGGAGAGGCGCGCTGCATCCTAGCAGCTTGTCGTTTTCCCGGGCTATGCTTAGCGCCGGGCTGCGTTCGCGCAGAGGTGGCCGCCGCCGAAGGGCCCCAGTAACAAGGGGGGCGCAGTTCGGCGAGGCGTGCTGCATCCTAGCAGCTTGTTGTTTTCCCGGGCTATGCTTAGCGCCGGGGCCAGGGGCAGCGGGGCCTGGCGGTACGGTGCGCGCTCCTCTAAGCGGCGGCTTATTGCAGCGCAACCGGCATGGGACGGGCCGGGGCCAGGAGCAACGGGGCCTGGCGGTGTGGGGCCGCGCTCAGAGCAGCGGCCGTCGATAGCGTAACCGGCATAGATCGGGCCGGGGCCAGGAGCAGCGGGGCCTGGCGGTACGGAGCCGCGCTTCAATGAGCGGCGGCTTGCGGAAGCGTGACCGGCATAGATCGAGCCGTGGCCAGGAGCAGCGGGGCCTGGCGGTACGGAGCCGCACTTCAATGAGCGGCGGCTTGCGGAAGCGTGACCGGCATAGATCGAGCCGGGGCCAGGAGCAGCGGGGCCTGGCGGTGCGGTGCCGCGCTCCATTGAGCGGCGGCCATCAATGGCGAGTCCATGGGCAGCATAGCAGGCGTGAGCGACGCTAGGAGCTGCCGATGTGGCCAGGGCATACATATCAGGGTCCGGCGGGACGAGGTCGCGGTCTGCAGAGCAGCAGACAATGCGCATCGGACCGGGCGCCGCCGGGACAGGGATCGGTGCAACGCCATCTATGTTCGTGCATTCCAATCTCAGAATGGTGGTTTGCGCCCTCGCTATCCTTTTCAAGCTTTGGACGAAACCGATAGATGGCGCCGCCACCTGTGGTGCTAGATGGATTCTCAGATCTGCTATAAACTGCGCCATCTGTCGGGCACTCTCCCAAATCCGATAGCCGCGACATCTCTCGGCGTCCAGTTTAAGCTGCGCCTGCCAAAGCGTATCCTCCGGAAAAGCTTTCCTTCTCGGCGAGGCGTGGGCAGTGGCAGGGGTCATCGGGGGGGCAATCTGGCAAGCGGCCAGTGGATTATCGGATTCGGCAGCGAGGCGCAACCGAGCTGCGCCTGCCAAAGCGTATCCTCGGTGGGGCCCGCCTATAGCAGGGCTGCGTGCAGCGCCGGATACTTCGGGATCAGGCGGTGCAAGGCTGCGCACCTCCGGGCAGCAGTTGTTGTGACGGGGCCCGCCTATAGCAGGGCCGTGAGCAGAGCCAGACACTTTGGGGTCGGGCAGAGCGAGGATGCGCACCTCCGGGCAGCAGTTGTTGCGA
Source organism: Halesus radiatus (assembly GCA_022606495.2). NCBI lineage: Eukaryota > Metazoa > Arthropoda > Insecta > Trichoptera > Limnephilidae > Halesus > Halesus radiatus. The sequence goes on along the minus strand of JAHDVE020011512.1, from coordinate 74,144 downwards.
AGGGGCCCGCCTATAGCAGGGCCGTGAGCAGCGCCGGATACTTCGGGATCGGGCGGTGCGAGACTGCGCACCTCCGGGCAGCAGTTGTTGTGACGGGGCCCGCCTATAGCAGGGCCGTGAGCAGAGCCAGACACTTCGGGGTCGGGCAATGCGCAGCTGCACACTTCAGGGCAGCAGTCATTGTTGTGTAGATGGGGCCCGCCTATAGCAGGGCCGTGAGCAGAGCCAGACACTTCGGGGTCGGGCAATGCGCAGCTGCACACTTCAGGGCACCAGTGATTGTTGTGGAGATGGGGCCCGCCTATAGCAGGGCCATGTGCAGCGGAGCCAGACACCTCGGCGTCGGGCAATGCGCAGCTGCACACCTCAGGGCAGCAGTCGTTGTCATGTAGATGGGGCTCGCCTATAGCAGGGCCGTGAGCAGAGCCAGACACTTCGGGGTCGGGGTGTGCGAGGCTGCGCACTTCAGGGTTTGTGTCAGTGCTCAACAGCAAAGGGAGCACAGACGCGGCGATCAGTTGCTCGATCTGCCTGTTTTGTTTTCTTATTTCTTGCAACTCTTCTCGCATCCGACGGATTATTTCTTTCTTGGAATCCTCACTCTTGGATGTGAGGTATTCGTCCGCAGAGGCTACTGTGCTCCGTGTCGTGTCGGTATTTGTGGCTAGAGCCGCTGCCGTAACAGCTCGTGCTCTAGCATCCCAGGCGGCCGCACTTGCTAGTTCGGGAACGTGTGTCGATGGGTCGGCGGTAACCGGGCCGAGGGGTGCCGGGCCGAGGGGTGCAGGGCCAGAGACTGTAGCGCCAAGCGCTACAGAATTGTAACTCGCGTCATTCCGTTCGAGCCCGCGGGGAGTGAGGTTGTAAGCAGCTGGGCTGCCATGTAATGCACCGGGCGCTGCGGAAGCAGGGGGCGCAAGACCGGGCCCTACAGCGTAGTGGCGGCTAGCCTCATTTCGCTCGTGGCCGTGGGAAGCGAGGTCCGATGTAGCTCCGCCGGCGTATGCCGTGTCGAGCGCTGCGGGTCGTGCCGGGCCGGGTATTTCGGACTGCGGCCACTGTGTTCCGCCATTTTGTAATGTGCGGAATGCTTCCATCATTAATGCAGCAATCTGGGAGAGCGGGTCCGCTCTGTTATTCGCCCGATTTTGGGTTCGACGCGCCGAGTCATCCGTTGTAGTTTGACCCGGAAATGTCGCGTTGACGTTTGTGGGCTGCGGTTGACAGGGCTGCAGAGGGGTCGTTTGGCCGTGCATCGCGAAGTGGGATGCTGGAAGCCGGTACTCTGCGCCTTGTGTGAAGCCTTGTGGGGCGCCTTGTGTGAAGCCTTGTGGGGCGCCTTGTGTGGAGCCTTGTGGGGCGCCTGTGGGGCCGTACACTTCTGGGTAACGGCCGGTGACATCTTGTTAGATCACCTGGGTAGCGGCTGATGGGCAGATCCGTGTGTTGGGGATCATTATGTGACTAGATCCGGCTAGAAGGACCACTTGTAAGCGACCATTGTCGTTACAAGACTGTAAACATGTAGGTGCTGGTCAAGTCGTTATCGTATCCGTGATGTCTCGGGCGTCGGGCTCGCTCTGGATTTCCAAATATTGTTCCTTGCAAAAGGGAAACAATGTCGACTTTTGTAGATTCTGCTGTGGTCGGGTATCCAAAGGTGAGAAGTCAAAGGCAGTTGTCCGATGGAGGTAAGCAGTGGTCAGAGTGAAACAAGGCGAGTGGTTCAGAAGTCAGAACGGGCGGCGGGCAGGGAGGAGTACTTGTCAGGCTGGCGATCAAATGCTAACTGCCGCAAACTGGCGTTTGCAGGCTATTTATGCGGTCCACCAAGCGCGGACCGCCGGTGCCGTGTAGATGCCCGACAAGTCGGTCTCCCTCCCACCAACTGTCCCTCTCCAACGCTTTTATTCAGTCATTTCAGTTTGAGCGGTCTGGAGCGAACAAGCTCGCCAGACCGCCCGTTACATATATTAACAGACAACAATAATTTAATAATAAGTGTGCAGCTTCAGATATTCCGGGAGGCGTTACGTCCGATACAAGGAGGTTATCGTCTAACCACTGCATAACCTTGTTTATACCAATTTCTGCTTTACTATGAACTTCATTCCAGCTTTTGCCTTCATAAATCAATACTGTATCATCAGCAAAGGTGATGATGTAATCGGCAAGGTTACTGTTACATAGGTTGTTGATGTATATATTGAACAAAATAAGCCCTAAAATACTTGTGGTACACCAAATACGATATTGGCTGGATCGCTTAGAGTATCATTGATATTAACTCTTTGGCTTCTGTTTTCTAAGTAACTACCCAGCCATTTAAATAGTTGTCCCTGTATACCGATTAGCTGTAATTTTTTCAAAAGAATTTTATTCGAGATGGTGTCAAAAGCTTTAGCTAAATCCAGGAAGATCGCGATGCATTCAATTCCTCCGTCGATATTATTGGAGATGATTTTCGTCAGTTTAGAGATAGCATTTTCAGTATCTAATCCTAGTCGGAAACCATATTGTCTCTTAGAAAGTATGTTATTATGTTCAAGGTAAAGGGTGAGACGGTTCTTAACAATTTTTTCAATGATTTTTGAGACCGAGTTTAGCAGAGATATTGGCCGGTAATTTTGAATCTGCGACTTATCTCCATTTTTGTGAATCAATGTAATAATTGAGTGTTTTAAATGATCAGGGAATATGCCCGATTGGAAGCTTAGATTAGAGATGAACGCAAGCGGAGGTGCTATGAATGATTTTATTACTTTAAGCAGATTTGTTGAGACTTTATCTGGTCCACAAGCAATCAATGTCTTTAAGTCGTCTATTATTTTTAAGACTTCGTTTGTTGTTGTTTGGATATTGTCTATTTTATGCTCGAGATTAGAGGTGATTAAGTTGGCGAGTTCGGTTTCAGTTTTATTAGATTTTAAAATAATTTTTTTTGCAAGTGTGGCTCCCACTGATGTGTAATACTCATTAGCAAAATTTGCCATATTTTGGGATTGGAACAGCATATGTTATTGATGTTCAATGTTTTAATTTCGGAAGACTTACTGTTTTTAGTTTTACTAATATCACGAAATGCTTCCCACAAACGTTTTGGAGAGTATGTATTTTCGTAAATGAACTTTTTATAATAATTTTCCTTCGTAGATTTAATTAAATTTTTACATAAATTCCTGTATTTTTTGTAATGAGCTTGCACTAAAATATTATCTGGATACCTTTTCGCCTTTTCATGAAGTTGGTTTCTTCTGTGGATAGATTTAACAAGACCAGGAGAGATCCAGGGCGTGAGTTTAAACTGGCTGTTTGATATGAGTTTTTTACCAGTATGTTTAGATATATATGAATGTAGTTTACTAGTGAATTCCTTCATCGCAATGTTCGTGTCAATTTGGTCAAATACGTTTTGCCACTTTTCTGAACGCAAGTCCTCAAATAAATTAGTGTAGTTTGTTCGCGGGACGTATTTAATTTTAGCAGTTGGGGGAGGTTTAACTTTTAGGCAGAGTGCTGTAGTATAGTGATCCGAAATCGATGTGTGGATAACAAATGAGTCAACGAAGTTAATATTTTTTACATTTATATGGTCTAAACAGGATTTAGTCGCACCCTGTTCACGAGTGGCGCTGTTGATTGTTTGAATGAAGCCATTTTCAGTAAGAAGACATAAATAATCATTTGATTGTTGGTGATATTGAGGAATAGTATTAATATTGAGATCGCCTATAATGATTTGACGTGTAAATTTTTTAGAGCTGTTGATGGTTGATTGAAGCGAATTTAAAAAAGTGTCGATGTTTTGAAAAGATGGTGATCTATAAATTGCAAAAACACATAAATAATTATTAAGTACAATTTTTAGACAGTTTGCTTGAGATAATACAATTTCGTCGTCTTGCGCTTGGATTTCGTCCCTTATGTAAACGACAATCCTGCTAGATTTATTAATATTTATAGTTGTGTGATATTCTGTGTAAGTGTTTATAATTTTAGGGGTATAATCTTAATGGATCCAACATTACGATAATATTATGACATCGAAAGTATTAGTAAATTGATCAAGAAATATCAAGAAATCATCAATGTTTGATGAAATACTTCTGATATTTTGATGAATTATTTTTAAATTATAAGAATTCCAACAATAATTATTCAAACTTTTAAGATCGTCTATCACATTCATGGTACAAGTTATACCGGTATCATTATAAATATCACATGGTTAATTAGATCATAAAAATATTCAAATGAACGTTGACCCAATAAATGTTGCAGAATTTGTGGATTCACTTCCAAAGTAGGTATAACACAGTATACAGTAGTATATATAAAAACAAATATAACCATAGTAGTCCCACATAAGTGATTGCAAAAATAATAAGTATTTGAGTTGGAATTGCGGAAACGGTAGCATATTATAATAACACATGTAGATGAGCGAGACAAGACATACCTCGAGAGTGTATTTAGTTCGAATAATTCAAACTTATAGCGATGCCAAATTGGATTCATTCGATATAATAATTGCCTTTGTTCCTTCATCCTTCCGAACATATATTTGTCCCGCTTTAATCCAGGTAAATCTGTATTTTTTGTCTTTAGCCACTTGTCGGGTTTTGAAGTATAGGTGGTTAGTACGAAATGTCAGTTGTTCTGAAACATAGATCGCCAAGCGGGGGCCGGCGATACCGATGTTTGACCTGTTGAGTTTGTCTTCTCTATTGGTATTATTTTTGTTGAATGTTTTCACATCAGACAAAAGTTGATTTCTTGCGAGATTAGACTTTAATTTCATGATAATTGATCTCGGTTTCTTCTGGTTATTTTTTTTGCTGATCGATAAACAGCATCGAGGTCATTTAGTCGAATGGGAGAACCGGTTGTTTGACAAATGTTAAAAATAACGTCTTTCAAAATTTCGCCTTCGGTTTCTGGGATACCTCTAATCTCCAAGTTATTGGCCTTGAGGGTTCGTTCCTGGAATTCTGCGCCATTTTCAAGCACCACAATCCTGGCTTCCAAAGCTGAGTTCTTTGTAGATAGCTCATCATTGCGGAGCTCAACCTCGCGGATTCTGGACAGTAAGTCCTCATACTACGCACTCATGAACTGAATACTTTCAAGTATTTTATTGTTTTGTTCCATGATGTCATCTTGTTTTTTTTCCAATTTAGTAGTTTTGTTCATAACTAAATCCTGAAGGTCTTCTAGATTAGTCGGCCTCTGAGCGGCAGACGATGACGATGATGTTTTGTTGGCCATATTTTTCCAATTTAGTAGTTTTGTTCATAACTAAATCCTGAAGGTCTTCTAGATTAGTCGGCCTCTGAGCGGCAGACGATGACGATGATGTTTTGTTGGCCATATTTTTCCAATTTAGTAGTTTTGTTCATAACTAAATCCTGAAGGTCTTCTAGATTAGTCGGCCTCTGAGCGGCAGACGATGACGATGATGTTTTGTTGGCCATATTTTTCCAATTTAGTAGTTTTGTTCATAACTAAATCCTGAAGGTCTTCTAGATTAGTCGGCCTCTGAGCGGCAGACGATGACGATGATGTTTTGTTGGCCATATTTTTCCAATTTAGTAGTTTTGTTCATAACTAAATCCTGAAGGTCTTCTAGATTAGTCGGCCTCTGAGCGGCAGACGATGACGATGATGTTTTGTTGGCCATATTTTTTTTGAACGGCTCCAAAGGTGTGTTGTCGCTGGATATCTCCGTCGGGATAGTAGTTCCAATAGCGGCGGATTTCGTGTCCCTTTTACACAGCTTGCACTTCTGTTGTGTTCGACGTTCTTGAGAAAGTCTACGGTAAGTATTTTCTGTTATCCCTCCACAAGCTAGATGATAGGTACCTTTGCAGGCCGAGCACACAAATATCGACTCGTCAGAGAGAATCACTTCAGGGCATACACGGCAATGCATTATGAATACTATTTATTTACTACCGACACACTTTTAAAACTTTTGAAATTTTTTTTTTTTACTTTTTAACTTTTTTCCAGTAAACTATGTAGGATCACTTTGTTGTGATTTTAAAATATGTTTGGACTTGCTTGTATCCAGTCAGGAACACTATAGGTAACTTCCCGATTTTTTCGTTTTATCACTTTAAATAAACTTTTAGGCGGAGCTAAAAATAATACAAATAAGTATAGTATAATATTTAGGTCTGTGAAATAGTACAAATAAATATTGTGCCTTATAATGATGAATGTAATTATAATTTGTAGATCCTGCAGAGAGAGTTACGGAGACAGTGCCATCGGTTACGTCCAAGTGAAACGTATTGGTGCCATTTGCACTGTGAAGGCCCGGTTACTCCGGAGCACAGAGTCCGTACGAAGGCATATTCAGTAATTTTGGTATGCAGCGAAGCAGAAGAAGTAATCGAGTCCTGCAAATGTGAAGATTGTCCGGCATCACAAGGTTGGTGAAAGAGAAGAGCCTTGTATTGTTGTTTGTTAAATAATTTGTGTCCCTCTTTTCAACATTACACTACTGCTATGATACTAATTATTGTTATTGTTTTAGGCGGTTGCAAACATGTGGTAACTTTATTATCGTGGTTGCACCGAAGAAGCGAAGACCCTCCAAAAACGTCCACTCAGTGTTACTGGAAGCGGTCTAAGATGGCTGCTATAGGAACCACAATGAAGTTTATAAAGGCGAGCGATTTAGGGAAAGCTGCTCCTGCTGCTCTGCCGCAGAGCGATGGATCTTTTTTAAAATCAGTAATAGACAGCAGCATCGAGCTTGGTGTACGAGATATTCAGCTGTTAAAATATTTTGTCGACCCAACGGTGATCGAAAATCTTTCGTTACATAATATGATTTGTAAATTTCTGTACAATGATGTGGGATCAACATCAGAAGATTTTTTTAAATATTGCCAACAAAATATGAACACCGTTGCCTGTCAAAGGGCAGCTCAGATGACTGGTGGGCGGTCAAACTGTCCATTGTGGCACAACTTGAAGTACGCTAGAATTACCGCATCTAAAGCCCATGAAGCTGCTCATTGTCAAACCATGGAAGGCTCACTCGTTGAGAGCATTCTAGGTGCTAAACTAGTAGAAACTAAGTTTCTTAGGCGTGGCAGAGTTCTAGAGGCTGAAGTGTTGAAAGAAGTGGAAGAAATACTTCAGATAAAGTTTGAGAAGTGCGGCCTAATTCTCTCTAATCAGCATCCTTTTTTTGGAGCTTCTCCAGATGCAATAGGAGAAAATTACATTGTAGAAGTGAAATGTCCAAATAGCGATACAGCTTTAAGAAGATACTTCACGGTTGCCATGGACAAACCCTGTGATAAGTACATGGCTCATATGCATCTTGCAAAAAAATGCAAAGGTTTCTATTGCGTAGCAAAGCCTGACTTTGAAAGTTCGAAAGAGGTTATTGTATGTTACGTAGAATATGATCAAAATTACTGTTTAGATTTAATGGACAAATGCTTAACATTTTGGTCCCAAGCTATTTATAAGAAACTTAAATTTACATAGCTACTTCTAGTGTTTAAATTAATCTTTTTTTATCCCATTTTGTATTTCCTGTAAGTGTTTCTTTAGTTAAATAAAAATTAAAAAAAAACATTTTCCACCAGTCTTTCCTTCACATCCTGTGTACATAAAGTTGTTAACTCATTGCATTGATTTTTCCCTCAGCCAATATTGTAAGACATATTGGGGTAACTTTCATTACCCACGGTAAGGAATACATTGCAATATCCATCATCAGTGCAGATGTACTAATCATATAACATCTGCCTTCACACGGGAGGGTCTCACACAAATTAAAACAACAGTTGGTTTAAATATTACATTTTAATGAGTAACCCTTGCAGGTTAATAAGACCACATACTACAATAATAATGTTATCAATTATGGGAATGTGATTATGGTCAGTACTCGCATGCATTCTGAGCATTTGGAATTCTCTAATTCTCCTTATGACGCGCTCTATTTGAATGCGCAATGCGGCAATTCTTTTGGACTGCTTAACTTCTTCGCGGCTAGAATAAACGTTCGCAAAAACACTCGGTGGGCGAATCAATTCGCAGTCCATCTGCTGCAAAATATGGGAAATATTTTTAAAACCCCTCTCTGCCATTACAGACATTTCAGGTCTCAGGCGCGACAAATAACCACAGTCCTCTATAATTATTGCATCAGACGCACGACCACCATAGCCACATGAAACATAGTTTACCAGGCCATCTGGTGTACATGAAATTAGATATTTCAGTGTATTGCATCCTTTATACTCTGACCAACACATGGATTGGTAAATCGGATTTGAGGGCTTTTCTATTTGTATTTCTAGACAGTCTATTATGGACTGAACATTCCCATACCTAGCCCTGAAGGATATTGGTAGCTGAGCTCTTATTTTGGGTGTGGTTGGCCAAATTATGAGTTCCTGAAATAAAGTCGCTAATATTTTGATAGTCCTGGAGAAAATCCGTGTTACAGAGGAAGGCGACAAACCAAAGTGAAGCGCAAGAATAGCGAATGAATCATCTAACCTTATTTTTTTAAGCGCAATTAATACATTAATTGTTTCTGTAGGTGCCTTGGCAACTACAATAGAAATGATGTGGTACATTTCCTTAGGGATTCCTAAACAGAGTCTAGGCTCTCTCTGTACGACAAGCATGAAAGATTTTCTCATGGTCAGATTTACAAGTCCAGTATCAATCTCGGAGCCATCAAAAATGTTACTGTCCGAGTCTAATGCAGAGGGAGTATAGTCTGAATCATTGTCCTTGGAACTAGTGGACATAATATCTATATTATTATGAGTAGGCCCACAGTAGCCACTTTTGGCAGAAACAGGCTTTGTGGGTGAGAATTTCAATGGTGAGCAAGCTGTGTTTGTCATTGTTGGCACGGTTGAAGTAGATTTGCTTCTGTAGGTAACACGACAGCGAATATCTGCTTGTACCGCCTTATCAACCATTTTACAATTGCTATCAGCAGCTTCTGGAGGGTTGAGAATGGCTGTTGAAGTGGAGGGCTCCGAAAGAAGATTAGCTGCTGTAGATGTTGAGGGCTCTGGGTCCGATGTTCCGTTCCTCATGGGCTCCCCCATTATCATTGCTTCTTTTATTAACTCGGCACGCAATCTTTTGGGTCCAGTTTGCCTTAGGCATGGTAAAACTTTTTTTTGACAGGTAAAAATATGTGGGATTACATTTTTTTTAATCTCTTTTTGCATCCTGTCATTTGGACTTCCATATAATTTCCTAAATCCTCTTGGAGCTGTAAAAACACTGTATAAACACGGTATTTACGAACATTTTCTTCTAAAAACAAACGATCAACTGAAGACTGATTACTGGATTACACTAGCGCGACTATGGCAGCTGTCAAGATATGAGCAGTGACGTCACAAGTCAAAACCGCGCGAAAGAAGGCGTTTTGGCCCTAATTTGAAATGTGAATATTAAAAACGTTGTTGAAGGACTATTCCTATCGTAAAAAAAAATCGTTTGAATATTCCAGTTTGTAATTTTTTTCTTTAATTTTTGGTTAAAAAAAAAAATTGTCATTGTACCCTACTATCGATTATCGTTTTTTTTTTTTTCTATGAATTTCTTTTGTCTGTGGAAAATAGCTGTCACTTCATTGTTGGTTGTTTTTGTTTGCGTACCTCTGTCATCATATCATTATTGTGGATGGATATCGATTATTATGGTGTCTGTGCTTGTTCCTGTGGCCGCAGGCGATATCGCAGGATACTTTACGAGGTATGTCGTCCATTGTTCAATCCTAAAACGAATGATATAAATGTGAAATGTGCGACGCTGTTCGAACGGCGGCGTCTTCCGCTCGTTTCGCCCTAGGACCGTGGCGGTTTCGCATTTTCCCGTGTCCGGCCGCTCGTGCCGGTGCTATCCCTCTAGTTTTTCATCGCTTTTCGCGCTCTCTTACGCGGCACTCGGCCGCGTGAAAATCCTCCGGCACGCCGGCGAGCCAACATTTCCCTCCCTCCCACCCGCAATCAATTTTCGTCATGGTACGGTTCAATATCGATTGAAAGAGACAGAGCTATACAATTTTACGCCTGTCGTGTTTTTGGAATCGTATTATTTTGGTCAGAAAAGACGTCCTCAAGTGAGGCAGATATCGTTCATGTGAAAGCTTTAACGTCTCGCTGGATTGCCGGCAATGAAATTGAGATTTAATTAGATTTACAATCCCTCTTACCAAAATTTAGATCTATACTTATTGGACGCACTACTCTCCACATCTCTGAGAATATCTGTGTTTCAGAATTCAATAACCTTCCATTACAGTAGCAACTGTCGGCCGTGAATTCACCCTACCGACCAATTAGCTACATCCTCTGTGCAGATGGATAAGATCTACAAAAGACATACTCGTTTACAGTTCCTTGTGTTGATCTCGCCTTGTAGGTCTGCCGTTATCAGGTGCCTGAACGAACTAAAACGTACACCAGTACATCGGTATCGAGTATGAACCCGGTAAAAGACTAGAAGGCAAAGTCACCTTTCCTTAAAATCCTATCTATAAAATGATAATATGATTTCATAGGTTACCCGTAGTACCTTAATTCATTAAAAATATATTTTCTTTTTGTAATAGTGTGCAAAATTGAAACTACCGTCTCTTAGTCGGAGTCTTTCTACAACTGTGACATCTGTTAATCTGTATTTCTTTTATTTATTACATTTAAAGCAAATCCCTTTGTGTTTTCAGCGAGACTTCTTGTTTGCTTGTTGCCACATACCACAGTTGAATTTGGAAAATACCAGGGCCAGGAGGTCAGGGATTTGTCCCTAGTAAAACTTCAGAGGTACGTTTTTAATTACTTTCAAATGTAACTATTACTTGGAATTAAAAATTTTCCCGCTCTAAATATAGTTTCAAATTCGTTTTACGTGAATTATTCGACAACTGCAAATTGTAGTTATTACAGCTTTTTCAGAACATCCCCCCCAGCATTTAGCATTCACCCTACTGTCTACAGCCACAGTCTACAACCATACAGATGGAGTATTCTAGGATGGGAGATATGCTTGTATACTGTACATACGCTACACCTGAAGAGTCACCACCGCGACCCCAACCCTCTTGTTTTTCCATAATTTTAATATACCTGTAGTTTAGCGATAGACGGTTTGTGTATTGTGTAGTTAGCCAGCATGTCGTAATATAATGTAAGAAGTTCTGTACCAGACGTAATGGCACACAGGCGAACTGTAGTGGGCAGCGGGACCCACAGATCTACCGCGTTCTGCGCATGTCCGACGAAAAAGCACTTTCCTCTCTCTCTCTCTCTCTGACGTTTTATTTCAGTCACATTTTAAGAGATTGGTGAGAACGTATTTCCCGCAGACTGCGCAGTATACATTCGACAAAGGGAGGGAGTCGGGATCATTTGCAGACAGCGAAATAATTAACATTTATTCTCCATATGACCCGAGACCCCCCTTACAAAATAGACATAGTTTATGTAAGTGGACTTCAACAAATATATTTATCAAATGGCCGCGTCAAAACATTGTGGGAGAGGCTAATACATCTAAATCAAGTTCCATCCCGCAGAGGTGGAATTATTACATTGGATGAATGCGAATGAAGCAAGGCGTGTGTGTCGAGACAGATGTGTCAATCTGCCTTCTCTACCCACATCTGGTGAGAAACGGCCTGATATTTAGTTCATTTTATTTATTATAATACACAGGTTTACAGAAATAATTTTATTATGATACAATGCGTTTGGACTATGTTTATTATTGTCACTATTTGATTACAACCACATATATTACTGTTATATTTTTAATTTTTGCATATGATATAATCAGCTAAAAAACCATTTACATTCCAGAAAGCACCCTGCTCCCATGGCCCAACCTTGAAATAGCAGCCTCTGGACCGATCTAAACACTCTTGGACACGTCACACGGGCCTCGCAATACACCCAGCATCTGATGCGCGACTCCATTCTCCGAATTCATGGGTAAATGTAAAACAATATTTATACTACAGTAACCACAGTAATTCCAAATCCAGAGGACCTCAAAAACCAAATTTAGAATTAAAAAATACTTCTAATAATAATTTTAATTCTGATCTGAAAAATCAGATTACCAGTGCAGTAGACCCGTCTGATTCATATTTACGAAATAAATTCACTGGCAGAGAGACGGGTTTACGTTAAATTAAAATTATTTAATAAAAAAGTCTATCATTTTTAATGAAAAAGGTTTTTATTTTTGTGTATTTTCACTAAAAAATCAACTTCTGCAACAGGCCAGTAAATTCATAATACGGGATATTCTCACGTAGATCTTAATTTTGCAACCTATTGACAGAGCATCGAGATGTTAGAAATGTATTTTTTTTTAGAGTGTTTACCTCTAGTCAAGGAATTGACATCCAGTCATTACAAGTGCTCCTTCTTCGTAATATTCTCTACACGTTCCTGCTGCCTCTACGAGTTCGACTCCGCCTGAAGAACTTTTGGTATCTTCAACTTCTTCGTGATTTCTGTATACTTCTACCTCCCTGACTCTTCTCTGCCCTTCTGACAGCCTGCTTTGAAACTTGAACTCTACCGCTGCCTGCCACCCGGACCCCCCTACAGCTCTCTAAGACCCCCCGATGTCATTGGCTCACTGTTTCTACCTACTGACAACCCCAGCTCTGTCCTCTGCCACAACATCGCAACTACCAAAGGGAGAACATCTCAACTGGGAAATGTGCAAAAAAAAACTTTTTCAAGGCACTTTTCCAAGATGTCGTGTGCCGCTATCTCATTGGTATTGCAGTATTGGTAAAATTAAATTTGTCAGAGAATGAAGGCATTGTCACATTATGTAAAATTCCCAACTGCCCTTTTCAAGGCATTGTCACACACATTATGTAAAATTCCCAACTGCCTTTTTCAAGGCATGTCAGATTATGTAAAATTCCCAACTGCCCCTTTCAAGGCATTGTCACATTATGTAAAATTCTCAACTGCCCTTTTCAAGGCAGTGTCGTTTATGTATAATTCCAAACAGCACTTTTTTGCATTCTTCAATAATGTTCCCCAACAAACCAGCCAACCGACCGACCAACCACAGACAAGCAGTAGACAAGGCCAACAGCGGCCGACACACTAGTTGTTGCTGTCTCCCACTAAAGAGAGGAGACCTGATGGAGTGTGTTTATAATGCCTCTCTTACTCCCGGTCCTGCCGCAGACCCGCCCACTTCAAGGGCACCACACCGAGGGTGGATAGCAAGTACTGCAACTTTCCATCAGCCTCACAATATATCACGGATTAAATGCAGGAATCTTCACTGTATATGTATTTATCTTGCCTTTTTAAAAAAAAAAAAAATTGCCAGCATAGCCTCCATTCCAATGTCCATTGATACTGGTTCTCAGAAATAATGTAGTAATAATAATATGATACGATATCCAGACTGACTATTTTCACTATTTGAAAGCTATTATTACTATTTTTAACCTATGCACATGATATAACCGGCGTAAAAACCATTTGCATTCCAGAAAGCACTCTGGTCCATGGCGTAACCAAACAATATTCTGATGCCCAACAAGTCCACAAGCAGACCGCAAGCAGACCGCAAGCAGACTGCAAACAGACTGCTCGCAGACCACAGGCAGTCCACAAGCAGTCCACAAGGAGTCCAGAAGTAAACTGATGGTTAGTAAATTGGGGTTTGTTTAAAATTTTCCTTGTCGATACAAACAGTTCATAAGCAGTATACATGCAGTCTACAAGCAGAACACAAGCAGACCACAAACAGTCCACATGCAGTCCACATGCGGTCCACATGCAGTCCACAAGCAGTCCACAAGCGGTCCACAAGCAAACTACTGGTTAGTAAATTTTGGTTTGTTTAAAATTTTCCTTGACGATACAAACAGTTCATAAGCAGTATACATGCAGTCTACAAGCAGAACACAAGCAGACCACAAACAGTCCACATGCAGTCCACATGCGGTCCACATGCCGTTCACGAGCAGTCTACGAGCAGTCCACAAGAAGTCCACAAGCAGTCCACATGCAGTCCACACGCAGTCCACATGCAGTCCAGAAGCAAACTGATGGTTAATAAATTTTGGTTTGTTTAAAATTTTCCTTGTCGATACAAACAGTTCATAAGCAGTATACATGCAGTCTACAAGCAGAACACAAGCAGTCCACAAACAGTCCACATGTAGTCCACATGCGGTCCACATGCAGTCCACATGCAGTCCACAAGCAGTCCACAAGCAAACTAATGGTTAGTAAATTTTGGTTTGTTTAAAATTTTCCTTGTCGATACAAACAGTTCATAAGCAGTATACATGCAGTCTACAAGCAGAACACAAGCAGACCACAAACAGTCCACATGCAGTCACATGCGGTCCACATGCAGTTCACGAGCAGTTCATGAGCAGTCTACAAACAGTCCACATGCAGTCCACACGCAGTCCCCATGCAGTCCACAAGCAGTCCACAAGCAGTCCACAAGCGGTCCACAAGCAAACTACTGGTTAGTAAATTTTGGTTTGTTTAAAATTTTCCTTGACGATACAAACAGTTCATAAGCAGTCTACAAACAGAACACAAGCAGACCACAAACAGTCCACATGCAGTCCACGAGCAGTCCACGAGTAGTCCATATGCAGTACACAAGCAAACTAATGGTTAGTAAATTTTGGTTTGTTTAAAATTTTCCTTGTCGATACAAACAGTTCATAAGCAGTATACATGCAGTCTACAAGCAGAACACAAGCAGACCACAAACAGTCAACATGCAGTCCACATGTGGTCCACATGTAGTCCACAAGCAGTCCATATGTCCAATCGTATTCTGTTATTACCTTGAATGTGGGACTGAACAATCTAAGCTTTTTATTTTCCCTGTGCCATATTTCTTATAACCAAAATGCTTATAGATTATTTATTTATTTATTTATTTATTCACGCCTAGAAGGCATTTACATATCGATACATTTATCACATAGTTTTACAAAGGAGTACTATAATGTTCACATAAAATAATAAATTAAGTGTGAAAGAAGTATGTACGTACAATATAACAGTATGTAGTTACAGCGTAATTATCGCAATGAATAATAGTTTTACCTGTGCTTATATTATAACAGCAGGTTGTACAAAAGAGTATAAAAAGTAGTTAAGTGCATAATATTATGACATATGTATAAAAGCTATGTTAGTGGCTAGTTTCAGCGCAATACGTGGGTAATAAAGGAAGTAGATTTATAACTACCATGATGTAAAATATCAACAGTTTACAATACACGTGTTTATAAAACAGCAAACCTTTATTATGCCTGATTAGATGTTTTACAGAAACGTAACATAATAAATATACCAAAAAAAGACGCACACGAAAAAAAAGTATGTTGCAGTAGATTTATAATTACCATGATATTGTAAAACATGAACAGTTTATAATATACGTGTTTATAAAACAACAAACCTTTATTATGCCTGGTTGGGTATTTTACAGAAACATAACATAATAAATATAACAATAAAAAACGATGCATATGAAAAAAAAAAACTTAATAAATTTAATAAAAACATTCAAATACATGGTAAACATCAATTGAACTAAACTCATTACCAAGTCTGTGCAATCTTTGAATAGGTGAGTTCTCGAAATAATTATTTGAAGACGCTGGATTGTTATACAGATTTTTTCGAGTCCTAAAATTCATTTTATGAATACTTTCCAGTCCTAAAAATTATTACCAATAATTCAATAAATACCAACTCTTCTTGTGCCACCAATCATCTAATAAATGTAACTTCAATAGAAAAGTTTCTAAATTGTTTCTAAAGTTTCTAAATTGTTATTTTATAATACCTGCATCAACATCAATAGAAAAGTTTCTAAATTGTTTCTAAAGTTTCTAAATTGTTATTTTATAATACCTGCTCATGAATATTGTATGTCATAGTATTAATTTGCATTTTGTATATATATTATAATAACAGATATACTATGTAGTATATCTGTTATTTTACAATTATATTAGGTTAGGTTAGTTAGTGTAAAGCGCACTTGAGGTGAACCTTCACAAAACTGCACTATAGAAATTAACTCTTATTATTATTATTAAAAGGAGAAACAAATAACCATGTAAAACTATCATCTCTATAAATAAATTTTTCTAAAACTGTGTTCATTTGAAGCGACCTGCCAGGTAAGTATGTTTTTCTGTATCTGTTTGTACATAATTAGTTAAGAAATATTTGTACAGCGCCCTAGAGGTGATTTTTCACAAAAACGGCGCTATAAAAATCATCCAACTATTATTATTGTTATATATCTGTCTCGTATTACGGATAGGTATACGCAGGGTAATAAGGCACGTTAAATCCAGGGCGTCCAATCTGCCATTTGCTATTTTGAGACATACTAAATAACTCACTGTGCGCCTAGATGATAAATCAGTTAGGTTAAGTAGGTTCATTAAAAATGTATAATTAAGATTTTCGATTGGAATACCTAACTTGTAATTAATAAATCGAAGAAATTTATGCTGCACTCTCTCAATTTTTTGTTGGTGAATCTTATATTGATTATCTACGACGTTTTATTATTATTATCATCCTTGAGACAAGCCATAAACAGATCTATCGGTTTTTTTGTAAACATTCGGGTTTGAATTACTTAGCCAGACTAAGTAAAGGTGAATATTAAAAATTAGAACGTTTTGTTTCATGATCCACAATTCACAAATTTTTGCAGAAACGCCTGTCGAAGAAAACGCTGGAAGTGGTGTAAATTATGTGGATCCACCCAAGTGACTTTAAAGTGTAAATATCGCAGTATTGGTTTAAGCACTCAACTTCTTAAATCATGTGAACACATCCTAGCTGTTGTAAAATCCCGCCAATATTCTTAAAGCCTCTGTCAGCCATCGTGTGCATCCCAGGCTTTAAACATTCACAGTATCCACAATCATCGATTAGAACTGTATCTGTTACACGCCCGCCATAACCTTCAGACACATAATTAACGAGCCCATCAGGTGTACATGAAATTAAATATTTAGCCGTTGTGTCAGACATCTTGCCGCCTATTTTAATGTTGTATGTTTAGTTTTTAAGAATAAGTCTAAATTGTAAGGGAATCGGATCGTAGGGAAAATAAATGTTGCTTCACTCTCCGCAAACGCATCCGATTCCCGATTTCTTGTATACATATGTAACATAAATGTCTGTGGCCGAGCTTGTTTGCCCAAACCACCCTGACTTAGAATGAAATAAAAATGACAGAGCGAGATGACGTGGTGGGAGGGAGACGGTGATGTCGGGTAAACTTTCACGGCGCTGCTCGATGCAGATTTTTGTATCGATGGCGCCGTGAGAGGCCAACTAGTTGAGATTTCAGCAAGATTTCAGTCGCATCTGGGACTCGAACCCAGGACCTCTACCTATCCGGGGTAACCGCTTAACCAACTTAGCTAATGAGACCAGTTCAATTTTCGCCATTTACACTGATATCATACTTCAAGTTCAAGTTTTTTTTAATATTATCCTCCATTTTTATAAATCCCATATTATTGACTGCTATCCATATGATGATTGCAAAATCTTTTTAATTTGTTGTTTTTTCGGTTTCGTGGTTCATTTGGGATGTGTTAATATTATCTTCTTCAATGATTAAATAATATACGTATTGTATGGTGTATTTACAAAATAAAACAACCTTTAAATAAAAAATATCTTTTTATTTATATTCCTGATCCTC
Organism: Halesus radiatus; assembly: GCA_022606495.2. Lineage (NCBI taxonomy): Eukaryota > Metazoa > Arthropoda > Insecta > Trichoptera > Limnephilidae > Halesus > Halesus radiatus. Next base: position 56,381 of record JAHDVE020011512.1, on the reverse strand, counting down.
AATCATAATCAATTCCTAATTGTAAAGTTGTAATGTAATTCCTCGTTTGTAAGAAATTATTAAATTCAAACAATGCATGAAAAATATTTAAAAAATGACCAAAGTGGATTGTGCGGGAAGTCAAGGGCACCCACCACTTTCCCAGGGCACCCACCACTTTCCCAAATCATTCCCATCAAGGACTAGTCAGGTCTCTATCGGTTCTCATGACAAGACTACCTTTTTTTAAACAAAGTTAATAATTAAAGATTCTAAATGCCCTCGACTTCATAACACAGAAAATAAATTTATATATAGTACAGTTTCTGGCACACCGGAGAGAGTCCCAACGAGGGGCAGTGGGACCAGAGGGTGGTCCTTTAAACCCTTCACACCATTCCCAGCAGCACTGTGGCGAGACGTGGCTCTTTTGAAGATAGAGGAGAAGAGACTTTTGAAGAACCCTGCCCGGCTTACTCTAGCCGACAGGACCACAAGAGAATGGAAGATCAGGGTTGAAAAGAACCTCCACTTTCACTGCCACCCATACATCGGGAGTGGCAGTGGACAGTGTTGGAAACTATATGTTTACAAAAAATAAACAATAAAGGCTCCTCCACCTTTGCCGGGCAGCGACAAGGGGCTCTTCCGCCCTCTGGCAGGAGGGTGTAATAGTACAACAATGATGACTAATCCATAAACAGAAGTCAATCATAAATCTAGATGTACTGCATACCTATTAGAAATTGCAGTGGTTGTTTAGTATCATCCTATTTTGGAAATCAGAAAGACATACATGCACCGATTATTTACTAAAACATATAACAGGGAAATGGAAAGCATTCATAAATCTAGTTGTAGTACATACATGTGTCTGTGGCATGCAATTTCTATTATAGATTACATTGATTATCAGTATCACCACATATTTGAAATCAGATCACTGCATCTGCCAAAGAACTAATCCATCTCTCGTTTTCTAAATCATTTTATTATAAGGAAACAAATCTCATTCATAAATCCATATTCGCATTTAGACGGCCTCCATGGTCGAGGGGTAAGGCTCTCGACTACGAATCCGAAGGTCGCGGGTCCAAATCCCGGCGTGCGCAAATAAATTTTATTTAATTAGTGTTGTTTCACAATTAATTAATTTAAAAATAATATATAGTATATTTGAAACGTCGGACCTATAAACATTTTGTGCAAAATACGCGGCGCCGAATAAAATAAGCGAATATTGTACGCATGGAGACAATCAATCGGAACTAAACATGTTCATTACTATGGCAACACCAAGGTTTAAGACGTTTGCTGTGAGAATTTTTTTCAATCACATATTTTAATAATCTTATTTATTAATTCAATGCTTCAATTTATTTAAAACGAATAAACTAATGCATATTGGAATGCGGACTATTTCAGCGTTGTTTAGCAGAATTTCGAGCGAAGAAGCTCGTGTCCAACTTAGAGTATGTTTATTTACAATAATCTTCCTATGAGCCATCTTAGTGTTGTCGTTTAAAACGTTTTAAAAACCTTATTTTTTTGTCTACTATAAAATGTCAGATTTACACTACCTAATAGCTACCTAACTTACTTATGAGGGAGAGATTGGAGGCAGATATAAATAATGAATGAATAGTTGAAGGATACCCGGCCTTGCTCGGGGTTATTAATGGTTTAGAGAAAAGTTTTGAGGTTATGAATTCTAATAAACTGGGTTTAATTTTAAGGTGGAAATAACAATTGTTAAGAAATAATATTGTTATAATTAACCCTACAGCTACCCATATCCCTACCTAACTTGGATCGTAGAACAAAACAAAATAGTATCGGGGTGTTCGTATTAGTGACCTCGAAATTTGAACGTTTTGCAACTGAAGTAGAATGTTCCATTTTTGTTCCCAGTACTTTTCATTTTTTTTTAACGTAAATTTATCCTTTTGCTCCCTCCAGTGACCTCAGAGGTCAAGTTGAAATATACCACATGGTTACTGTTAAAAAACTACATTTTTCTGTGTTTAATTCAACCCCTATCTCCAATATTATGTCCTCTGCGTGTAAAACTATATATAAATTTCGCTAATGAACAGTGTTTATCTCAAGTGACATGCCAGGTAAGTATCTGCCTGTACATAAAACCAATAACATGTATATTTTAACGCGGCATCACATTCATTGGGAAAATGCATTGTACATATAGTTTGGTATTGCAGATCGATGAACTGGTGGATGCAATTTATTAGCTCATAGATTGTCCATAGAGCTTTGGAAAAAATGTATATTTGTACAGCTCCTTCGAGGTGATTTTACACAACAATGGCACTATACAAATCATCCAAATATTATTATTCCAGAGCTGAGATAATGAAACAGTCGAGGGCACTCACCACTTTCCCGAACCGTTTTAAGGACCAGATGAGTCCCTCTATCGGTTCTCACGTCAAGACTCTAGTTTTGATATAAAAAAAACGATGCTACTATTAAATAATCCTAAAAACCCGACTGTCCCTACACGGCACAACATAGATTTATACATACCAAAATATTTATGTGTTTTCATCCAAAGCTGTTAATTTCTGTTCTTGAAGCTAGTGGAGAGACAACATTTATAAACAGTAAATATTCACTCACATTTTCATGGCCTCGTACAATACAAGAACAGAAAATACAGCTTCTGGTAAGCCACATGCAGTCCCAATGAGAGACAGCAAGCAGTGGGATTGGAAGGTGGCCCCTCGAACCCTTCACACCATCCCCGGCAGCCCAGTGGCCAGACGTGACCCCTGTGAAGACAGTAGGATAGTGAAGAAGAAACTTCTGAAGAACACTGCGGACTATGTAACTCACTCCAGCCGACAGAACAGGAGATCAGGGTCAAAGGAAACCCTCCCTCTCAATGGTACCGCTCTCTTTGGGGGTGGCACAGTGAACAGTGCAGGAAGCTAAGCTCTTACAAAGGATAAACAATAAAGATAATGAAACAAACATATATACATACTCGAAATTTATATATATTTAGATGGCAACACTAGCGGCAGATCTATCAATAAGCACACAAGGTGGCTGGCGCCTGTTGATGCGATATTGTGATGGGCTGGCAACGAATCTTGATGCCAACCATTTCGGAATTAGCATCGTATTATTAGAATTAGTGTCGTCAGGGCTCGATAAGATTTTAAATCAGTACCTACTTCAGAAATGTGCCTTTTCTATATAAATAGCTCTGCCTATACGTACAGTCTGACATCTTATAGTAGACAAAAATCAGGGCGCTGCGATCGTTTAAAACGTTTACGACAACACCAAGATGGGCCATACTACATTGTAAGTATAAAAAAGTACAATGGTCCAAGAGGATATGATCCTACATTACATTTGCAAGGAAAACAATTACGCGGAAAATGGGATTTTTTTGTAATTCTGATATTTATATATCGAAATAATCATGCAGTATAGGTTAGATAAATAAATAAAAATGAAAATAAACAAATTCAAATTCTCAATATAAAACGTAATTTTTAAAAAAAAAATTTAAAATTAAAAAAATATATATTATGATGTTTTGCATTGTTGCTTAAAGGAACTGACAATATTTCCAATGTGAAATTTTTTTAAAGTGAGCTACAAAATTTCAAAGACATGCCTAGTTAGGAACTTGGTATTGCCACAATATCTACTGAAAAAATGATGTTCCATTTTATTGAATGTATACATTTTATTGCCAAGCTATGACTAGAAATAACATGCTTTAAATTTTAATAGAATTTGTTTTTATGCTCTTAGTGTGCGCAGGTTTGTAAAAATGTCCTCAAATAACTAAATAATGACGAATCTCTTCTTGGCGACTGCTACTATTTGGAAAAATGTTTTTTTTTTCGATTGACGTCACCAAAAGCCCGTGTTTTTTTTAATGACTTTCCCGTTTACAAACAGGGCCGGATTAAGTAATTAATTATTAAATAACATAATTCCTCCTCATGTACCCTTATAAATAGAAAAGAGCGACTTAAAAGTCCTGGCTAACTAGAAATATATTGGGATGTGCATTGACAATATTGTGTATTTTGTATTTTCATTTTTTAATTTTTATTTAATTTAATTATATTTTATTAAGTGTAGATATTCATGTAAGATTAACTTTATCTAATTTATATAGGGACTGCTGAAAACCTTGACCTTTTTATCAATTGCTAAAATCATATAATATGTAAAAATAAAAATTAGCAAAATAACTTATTGACAATTTTTTTTATTATTACATACAAGGATTTAAAGAAAAAATCACCTCTTTAACTGGTGTCGAGCAGATTATCATTTCGAAAATAAATTTTAAAAAGGATTATATTATAGACTAGTTCAATCATATCTTAACTAGTTAATTGAAATCTGGGAAGATGCATATGAAACCTACAAAAATTAATTAAAGGCAAAAGAAGGTTATCAAAAAGCTATTTAACTTTAATTCTAGAACATCCATAAAAAAAAACTTTGAGGAACCGAAACTGTTGACAATAAGAAAACTTATACGAGTATAATATATGTTTAAATATGTATATATAAAATAAATAATAAACTCATAAATACAAACACAGAAATCATTAGAACGTCACAAGTACACACACACTTTACACGACAATATGATAACCATCCAATTATTATTATTATTATACATTTAAACACCATACATACACAATATGACAAGAAATCCATTATCTACGAGGGGAGGCAATTTATATAATTGCCTTCCAGATGATATTAAAAAAGTCTATATACATTTAAAAAGAAATTGTTCAATCTAAAATTAAATGAATGAAATAATTAAAATGTGTAAAATTTTAATATATTTATTTAATCACTTTTAGGAACTTTATGAGCCGATTTGGATGTCGAACGAGCGAACACGTTCTAGGGTCTAAGCTGCCGAAATGAGATTTATGAGAGGAATTGCAGGAGTCACGAGATGGAGTCGAACAAGAAGCTCGATGATCCGGGAGGAGCTTAATATAGAACATTCATTATTAATATAATTAATAATATAATTAATAATGAATGTTCTATGTGCGCCGTTTTCATGAGAAAATCACCCCAAGGGCACTTTACAATATAATTTATCTAACCTATACCTTATCTCTTAGACTTGTATCTAATAATTTACATTTAAGATTTATTACTAATTTATTTATTTATTTGTAAGAAACAAACAGCTTTTAATACACATATATAAAGGAAATTTAACAAAAGGTAAGCCAACAAAGTTTCTTGTGCTAACAGTGGTTAAATATGGATGTTTTTTCTATGAAGCTAACAAGATAAAGAAAAAACAGAATAAGAAGGAAGGGGGGGGGAGGAAGAGGAAGATAGGATCGGGACAGGAGATGCTCTCAATACATTTTATACTGGGGCGTATTACTTAATTACTAATGGCTTACAGCTAAGATTTATAACTAGAAACTAACTAATTCAGACTTATAATTAGTGACTTATATCTAAGAATTATATAGCTAGCGACTTACATCTAAGAATTATATAGCTAGCGACTTACAACTAAGACCTGTAATTAGTGACTTAAAACTAGTGATAAACATGCTTATGAACCGGAGAGTCTTTTAAACAATATTGTTGTATGGCTAACATGTATGGTTTAGGAATAGAGACTTACAGCTAACATATTTACATTTTAAAATAAATTATGTAATGATTGTTGCCCTTGTTTTCAGTGATAATATACATAATAATGGAACGTGTTTATGTGTGATACAAAATGTTACTATTTACAAAAATCAAAACATAACCTGATATTGAACAACAATATGGGAATGAATAACTCCGAGGGTAATACCAACATATTAAAAAAAAAAAAAAACTAATCCTAATGATAATTATTTCTAAGAACGTTATCTCTTGTCCCTGGAGATTTGGGTACTTCAGAACGCCATGTGTCATGTCAAAGAATGCATGTATGTATTCATTATGCAATCATAATGTGTTATTATAAAAATATAAAGAGAATATGAATCTATTCACATCTACCCGCACCGCGCAGTGCAGAACAGTACAGCGTAGGAACGGCACAGACACAAGTATTCACATTACACCGTGCAGCACAGCACAGACGCTAGTACGGCTGTCAACTGAGCATTAGCGTCTGCTACAACGTGTTTGAGCATTTTATAATCCTAGTCAATAAAACAATTATACTCTAAAACAATCCTACTTTACATTCATAAATACAAAAAAAAAACAAGAAATAACAGCAATCACACATATTAGAAACACTAACTCTCAGAGTCTAAAACACGTACAACAAGGAACCACAAACAAAACATTTGGACAAAAAAACTTCTTATACTATTGTACTAAACTCTACAACAAAATCCCACTATCCTTCAAAAATCACAACTGCCATAATAAATTTCAAAATCAAATAAAACACTGGATACGTTACATAGGGAGATCTGAAATAGAAAATATATTAACACCAAATACAGATTAACACCGAAACCACTCAACTGCACTTAAAACACCTTACCTTACAATTATTTTAATTTTTTGCATCAAGCTCATCAATTTAGGATAATGTTGTTTCATATTTTGTAAATGAAATCCTCAGCACGGGAAATACCAGTGAGGATATCATTATTTGTTATTTTATAAAAAGGGAATATAATAAATCATTATATTGATTTTATTATTTATTTATTCTTAAATTTAATTATGAAAACAAAAAAAATTAGCCACTCATCTCACTAGGACAATCCTGTGTTGAGCTTTACAATTTAATAATAATCAGTAAATAGTAATAAGTAAATAATAATACACGAATAAACAATCGTAAATATTAATAGGTAAATAATAATGTACCTATGTACAGTTTGGCAGAATATTGTAATTGGAACTAAAAAAGTTCATTGGTGTGGCAACACCTAAGGTGTTTGACGTTTCCAAACGTAGTATAGCAGAATTTCGAGTGAGGAAGCTCGCGTCCAACTTAGAATATGTTTACAAATGTTTTATGAATAATATAATACGTAGATTTTAAATTTTAAATGCATTTTTTTCCTCATAGCACACCAACCAGTACCTATCAAACACATATACATAATCTCTTTATACTTAATTATTATACTTTTTCCTAGATATATTATATTACCAGGATATGTCAATACTAGCTTTTTTCCCTTCTATTTTTGTGTCTATAATGGCACTTAATATGAACTAAACTTGTCAATTTGACTGTCCTAAAACGGGATTTGTTCCTAGTTGGCAGTCAAAGCTTTCCTAAATGTTGTTGTTATATAATGTGTGTTTCAAATAAATAAATATTATTATTATTATTTATGCCGATTTTCAAACAATTATAACCATGTACATTCAGATTTGAGGTCATGCCCCACATTCGAGTTTGACAGTTCATTATTTGTAAACAAACAGTAACACCCACAGGAAAAACATAACTGTTTTGAGATTTATTTTTTTAACATCTAATAAATGGCTATTACGTTTCATAAATTTCAGAAATACAAAAAAATCGCCTTTCCATGTAATTATCGTCCATGCAAATAATAAAATTGTCTTAGAATAAGATGTAGAATCATCTCTTTTAGGAAGTACCACTAATTTATGGATATCATTTAGTAAAGTAAAAAAATGCACTTGAACCATTGTGCTTTTTTTAAACTTACATTCATCTTCCTATGAACCATCTTGGTGTTGCCATTGCCCTAATTTTTTGGTCTACTATAAAATGTGAGACTGTAAGATCGTCGAATTATAATGTTCGAAAAGTTTTACTGTCTGTCTTTTTGCTAAGTTATTTAAAAAATAACTTTTTTTCATTTTCACTGACTGCAACTGAGGTGGCTTGGGAAGACTTGTTGTCCCAGAGGGTCTTCCTTCCGTCCAGTGGGCCGCCCCAGACATAGGTGGGAGAAGCAACTCCAGAGGTTGTGCGAGGAGAGGCTGGACTTACTATGGACGGATGTGATTGACGTAGCACAAGACAGGGACGCCTGGAGGTGCCTTGTCGATGTGATGGGTCGCCGATCTGAGTAGGACAAGGGGAAGAAAATGTACGCGTTTTCAGTGAAATTTTCATTAAAAACATTGAAACACGCTGAAACATTTTTTTAATTGTTCTTTTCTATTAGGGTAGGCACAGCTTTTCAGCCTTTAATTATTATACTGTATAAATCCGTCGGGGCTTTTACATATTTTACAATAAAATCTAATTTATAACAGTGTTAGTTGGTGTAAAATTATGTATTTTTGTAATTTAACTTTTTTCTTTAATCTCAATATAAAAAAAAAAAAGTTTGTCTGTGTGTTCTCGATTTTTTCGAAAATTACTAGTCCGGTTTCGCTGAAAATAGTACAGTTTGTTCTTATTAGTGCCGGAAAGGATTAGAGAGTAGTTTGAATGAAATTAAATATGTAAAACTGTTGCTATAACGTTTTAAAATTAGTTTAAAAAATATCGAACCCTCCATGTTGTATTGAGGTTAGGCCGATTTCATATTCAAAAGAAAAAGCTTTGTTTGGGTAGAATATTGTCAAAATGGAAAAGACAAGTAGGTACCTACTTAAGAACTCTTATTTAAATATGTTTTGAAAAAATAAATGTTTGGAATGAAATAAAATTTTCAAATTATTGCTTCTTTTTTTAAAGATAGTAATAGTAGTAGCAAAAATTCACACATTACTTTCGCTGTCAAATAAATTCTAGCACCCAAACGACAAACAAGAATTCAAAACTTCATAACTTTATTCCAAAAAATAAATAATATCCCGAGCAAGGCCGGGTACACATAAGCTAGTACTTCATATAAATGCTTCGATTTCGAAGGTGTTTAAATATATATTTTTTTTAACTTGCTGCAGCTTCCCTTTTGTTTTCCTCGCCCTTCCTTAATTTATTTCACCTTAACTTGCTGCAGCTTCCCTTTTGTTTTCCTCGCCCTTCCTTAATTTATTTCACCTTAACTTGCTGCAGCTTCCCTTTTGTTTTCCTCGCCCTTCCTTAATTTATTTCACCTCACAACATTTCTTAAAATCGAGGATGATATAGTTCCATTGGTCCGGGTAATTAAAACTCCGGTGTGGCGTGTCCGCACACTCCTCACAAATTATTAAATATTCAAAAAAATAAATAATATCCCGAGCAAGGCCGGGTACACATTAATTATGTGAATAGGTACATGGAATTCGCTGGCATCATTGTACAACGGCAGGACCATTACCTTATTGACAGGTTCATGGTAAGTAATTCAGGTATATGAGGTACTCTTATAAAGTATAACCAGTTTCTCTGCTTGATATAATGATTAATTATTTCCTATTACCTTTTATGCCACAAAGAATGCCATGTTTTTAACCTTATCCAGTGGTACATAGATACAACAGAATGCTTCTGTGTTGGACACCTAAGTACCCGGGGAATAAAGAATGTTTTAGCATTGGGCAGCTAGGTACCAAGTACCTAATTGGGAATAAAGAATGCTTTAGTGCTGGGCAGCTAGGTACCAAGTACTTACTTGGGAATAAAGAATGATTTAGTGTTGCGCAGCTAGGTACCAAGTACTTACTTGGGAATAAAGAATGATTTAGTGTTGGGCAGCAAGGTACCAAATACCTAGTTGGGAATAAAGAATGCTCTAGTGTTAGGCAGCTAGGTAGCAACTACCTACTTGGGAATAAAGAATGCTTTACTGTTGGGCAGCTAGGTACCAAGTACTTACTTGGGAATAAAGAATACCTCAGTGTTGGACAGCTAGGTACCAAGTACCTACTTGGGAATAAAGAATGACTCAGTGTTGGACAGCTAGATACCAAGTACCTACTTGGGAATAAAGAATGCTTTAGTGTTGGGCAGCTAGATACCAAGTACCTACTTGGGAATAAAGAATGCTGTAGTATTGGGCAGCTAGGTACCAAGTACCTACTTGGGAATAAAGAATGCTTTAGTGTTGGACAGGTAAGTTAGTAAGTACCTACCTACTTCGAGATGAAGAATGACGTCCCTTCGTGACCGTGGCCATCGATAGAAGCTATTACAATGTTATAGCATGGCTGTTTGTCTTTTTAACAAGAAAAATAATGGCATCCGTTGAATTACTCACTGATTGCGACACCCTTAATTGCCATTTGTTATTATCATTGTTTGTTGATGTAGCAATAATGGAATATAATGAATTTTAAATTATAAAAGCACGAGGGAAGACACAAGGTACGTTCCTTCGTATTCAGCAAAATGTAAAACACGCACACATAGTACCTACCTAGACCTACCTACTAGGAATTTTAAAACTTTATTATTAGGGCAGTGATGCACAACCTCGCGGCCCGTGAACTTTTACAAAATAAAATAAAATAACTAAAAATAAGCGGCATTAATTTATTGTTTTGACCTTTATGCGCGCTATTATTAGTATTTTGTTATGGGCTCCATTTTATAGGGCTGCTGCATTGTTTGTGAAATCATAGAAGTAACGGATGTGAGATACGATATTATTTCTTATTTAATAGCAACGGTTTTTTAAATTTAAATGTTCTTGTTGTTTTGATCGTGGAGATGGAATTTTTTTCACACGTGGCATTTTTTTATCCGTTCTAAAATTGATTTTATTAAATGGTTACCGTTTCCGCATACTACACTGCCCTATACGCATCTGAGCTGTGGACGCAACACTCAGCAGCGCAAATAAATAAAAGAGACAAGCTGAGGGTGTGCTACAACACGCACGTGCAACTTCTGCAACTTCCAAGGTTCTGCAGTGCCTCTACGTTGTTCACCCAAAGGAAGGTCCACTCATTCCCCGCCTTACTTCGCCACCGACTATCCAGCTTTTGGGGCAGGACACGGAAGTCAACCAACGCCATTGTCGTGGCTGCATCCGAGTGGCTCAGCTCTCCACTCAATGAGCGATGGATGCAGATGATGTGACTACCACCCTGAAAGACGATCCCTTAAATTATTTCATGTCATTATTAACTATTATGTTTTTCATTTTCATTATTTTATTTTTATGTAATTATCATTTAGGAATTATTATTATTATTTTATTTTTTCCTAATTATTTAACCTTTTATATTATATTCGTTTCTTTATTTATATTTGTATATATCTCATGTAATATGGCAGATTGGCTTTGCACTATCCACCCAGTCCTGCTGGATTAAAAATTAAATTAAATAAAATGTGGTCAAAAGGGTTACAAGTTGCAAGTGTAACTAACTAACTAACTAACCATCACGCCGTTTCACCGCACGGGTAGGCAGAGAGGACGGACCGCCAAACAACTTGATCTTTTTTTTAGATTCTTTTTAGGTTTTTGTAGATTCCTTTCCGTCAGCGAGCGGCCATAATAAGAATGTATACAAATGTGAGAATTCTCGTCTAAGGATGTAATATATGATTTTTTATAATACTTATCACAATTTATGTATTAATTCAGATTTAAAAAAAATATATATTAAACTTTAATTTTGTTATTGAATGTGCTGTATTTATTAAATTTATTTATAAAAAATTCAAATAAGCTACTATTCAAAATAATTTAATATTAATTTTTGATTCCGAAACTCTATCAAACAATCAAACCCAAAGAAATTGCCAAAAACGATTTTTTTTTTGCTTATTCTGAACAAAAAACAAGTGTGTTTCTAATATTTGAATCGCAATTATCAATTTAATTCAACGTTGTATTATGTAGTTATTAGACATTATTCATAGGTGTGATTTTGAAGATGTTTGGCTGTGGAAATGGAGAAGTTTGTTAGTCAGGACAGATATGTATGGTGCTCTGGCCTAACTGCCCGACCTGTCTGAAAAATATTGTGATGGAATGTAAATATAATTATTGTATGTACCCGTAGATATTAAAATACTTTTTCTGATTGTAATACAAAGAATTTGTCCATATTTATTTGTGCTTACAAAAAAACCATATTACATAATTAACCTTTAATGTATTAAAACATGTTTTATTGTCGTTGTTGTTTTTTTTTTTTTACACATCAATTTCCTTAGCCTGTCCGCGACCAAAAAGTCGAAAGATCTTTTGTGAATTTGGAACATTAGGTGATCAGATCTGAATAGCCCGATACTCCCAACCTTCTTCTTTACCATATCCGTCTCTTCTCCGCTCCCTTCAGTCTCACAGCTTACCCCAATTGGGGATGCCATAGTCCAACTGGCTCTGGATAGTCGGGACCAGTTGGGACTCTTGTGAGCAGTGGAGTGCAGTCCATATAGGCTGAAAAGCTATATTTGTGTTAAAAAAAAATCATAGGATCTTTTCTTTACATCATAATCGTTTTACCCAAAGAGATTTCTTTGTCATTTTCAACCAGGAAAAACTGAGATGATTCTCAGCGGAATCATTTATTTGTAAAACTAAGACGTTTGTGATGTTTCATGATAATATAGCGGTGTACAGAACATCGGTAAAGGATTTATCGATAATATCGATATCTTCTCATCGTTCCCGAGCACGACTGCAGATCACTAACAAACAAAAAACAGTTCGCATCCACTAAAAATGCTTATTTTTGTTGACATAAACTGTTGAGTCATTGGCGGTCTGCGGTCAGGAACGATGACAAGTTACCGACATCTATAAAACTTTTATCTATGTTCTGGTCTAGGGGGCCTGGAAGCTACAGCCTACTTTCAGTTAAAGAGCAATGCACGCCACTGCTTGTTTGCAAGATATTCACATGAAGAAAAAAAAACCTGTGGTGATTTTCAGTTCGGTGAATCGGACACATTTAAATATGAAGGATTTTTTTTACCGGAATACATTCAATGTCTTTATAATTTACTGCTCCAGTGTTGAAATAATTTTTTTCCTGTTCTAATGTTTTAATTTTTTTTTTAAATTATGACAGGCATTATTGAATTCAAGTATTAACTACCTATGTATGTATTATTATTTACTCAATAAATTGATGTTGAAAATTGTTTTCTTTTTATTATTTTATTTATATGGAGACTGTTTGCATAACTCCCGTGAGCACTCAGACCATAGGCTCATTGTGCTATCTCCTATTTTACCTTATTCCTTTGTCGGTAACCCGGTCCCTTTGATAAAATTTAATAGGATTGACATTGAATATTCGACTAAGTATTCTGGTTCCACAATCTGTCTTCCCTGGTAGCTGAGCTTTCTCCCCATCAAGGCGGTACATTGGCAACATAGGTAAAATGGAGTCTCTTCACCCTTTTGATATTTCCTGCATCTATTGGTATTTTCCATTCCCGACAGCTGCATGTGTCTCCTGAGGTGGCAGTGTCTCCCAGTTCCCTCGGTGAGTTTCTGTCCATATTGAGTAGTTGCCTGGTTCGTTTGGAGTTTCATTCGTATATGAGTACTTTGGATTGTCTCATTCCGGGTGCCCTCTCCCATTCCTTTCAGTGCTGGGATTTAACCCATCTTTCAATATGTAGTTTGGTGTGGCAAGCTGCTCCTCCTCCGGCAGGCTCGGATCTCTCAAGCGGTGTTTCCGTCCCTTTTCTTGCTAATCCGTCAGCCCGCTCGATGCCTTCCATACTTTTATGTCCAGGTATACAGGTCAAGGTTATTTTATTGATGGTAGCCAGTTCTTCAAGAATAGTCCTGCATTCCATCACCAGTCTGAAGTCGCATCAATTACTTTCCAGTGCCATGGTCTACCTGGTTATCAGAACTTATTATTTTTGTACTGAATATGTGCATTCTCCCCGCGCAGGCTAAGATGGCTTTCATCTCAGCTTGAAACACAGTGAAGTGTATTCCTGGAGATATACTGAGTTCCCTCTTGGATCCCTGCAAACAGACCTCGGCTGCAGTTTCTTCCTCCATCTTGGACCCGTCTGTGAACCAAATTAGTTCCTGTTTGGAAGTTGGTCCTGGAACTGTGTTCCATGTTTCCTCGTGGGGTACATCGCTCTAAACTACTGTCGGAAAAAGTATTCGTCGAGTGGTTCACCACGTTTGGTGACTTAGTAGGGATGCCCGGGTTCATGGGGTGAGGTTTGTCCGGGTCTTGGCGGCAGATGCGACGGCCCACCAGCTGCGTGGTGCAGTTAAGGTAGCGGACTGGGAAGGGAGTGTACTTTGTGTTGATTGGAAATATTTTAAGTTTAGGGCTTTTATTTAAATTGATTTGATTATTAATTACTATTACTACTAACCCCTATGTATGGCAGTGAGGCATGGAACTGGTAGAGCAAGGATGAAAGTAGACTTAATGCTGTAGAAATGAGATCTCTGAGGAGAATATGTGGTAAAACTATGTACGATCGTGTGAAAAATGTTGAGATTTGCAAAGAACGCAAGGCTGATGTAAGCGTAATGACTAATGAGTAAGGATAAGAAAGGGACTCTTAGATGGTTTGGGCATGCAGAGCGAATGAAGGAAGAAAGGAGTGTAAGGAGAATATATGATGCGAATGTGAATGGAAGAATAAGCTGGGGTTGCCACGAAGACATGGCACCATCAAGTGCACCAAATACTTGAGTCGGGCCATGTCAGAAGTCAGAATAACAGAAGAGAATGTATGAGACGATGTATGGATGTGAATGAAGCAAAAGTGTATGCCAAGATCGAGTTTTTTTGGCTGTCCGTCCTCTCTGCGTGCCCCTGCGGAAAAAAAACGGTTTAATGATTGGTTAGTTAGTTAGTTACTATTAGTATCTCTAATGCTAGTTTAGTAGTATACTGCTCTGAAGAAGCTGTGGTTGTAGCAAAACCCGGTCGGCAAGAAGTATGTATAAAAAATAAAAGTGATGTAGACAAAGTTATTGTTTTATTTATTTTTTAAAGCAATGTCTTATTTTATTTTTTGTTTTATTTATGTTTGTAAAATTAACAGCAAATCCATAATTTACATACAAGTAACAATAAAAACAATAAATCATGCCAATTATAAATTTTCCTTTGCTGATGATAATTACTATGAGTAAAGTGTGACAATATACAGTTTTACATCAGTTAGCTTAAACTATGTCAGTCGGAGAAGAGGAGGGTGGAGGGGAACATAGGAGTGGGATAAAGGTAAAAAGGACTAGAGTAGAGTAAAAGGTGGTTTAAGTTATCTAGTTTGAGAGCGGTCGTGTAATGGATTTTAATTTAATATCACGTATAGTTGAGTTAAAAATGTCAATGTGATAATATTTTAAGTTAAATCTGTAGATAAAAGAGTTTTGTTTGGAATTGATTTTACAATGAGCGATATAAAAAATAAGTGGCTGTCTGCTGTTGCGATTAAGGATATGAAATAATAGGCTTTTGAGAAGATCAGGGCTATCAACTAAGTTGCGATTTTAAATAACATTACGGAATCCGCTATATTTCTTTGGAAAGTTAATGTCTACGAAATACTTCCTAAATCCCGCACAGATGGCGGTAGTATCGATATGATGGCGGTAAGAAAATCTCAACAGATGGCAGTAGTATGCAGAAGTAAAACAAAAATAAGAGTTTGATATTGAAAACAAGATCTCGCGCAGGTGCAGAGTTAATATCTAACAGGTTGTCTTTGTACAGTGTTTGGTCGTGAACCAAATGGGAATAGCTCGTTCAATGAATAATGTTATGCTTGCGAGTTATTCATCCAGTGCTCACGGTGAGCGGCAACTGAATAAAAAACACACAGATCCTGCTTGAACGATGATTGACAAAATTATTCATGTTGTCATGTGGCATTTCAAATAATAAATATTACTTGTAGTATAATTATACCTACCTACTTATGACGAATTTGTCGACCTTCTAAAACTGATATGAAGCTAATATAAGACGATGGTGAATACACGGTCTTATACTGGACCCTTAAAAAAAATGGTGTACTTTCTGCTAAATCTCATCATTCTTGCTGTGAAGATCATTTGAATGTAAGTAGCTAAATTCATTTATGTGAAATGTATATTCTAAAACAAAAATCTGTCAGGAATTGAGACTAATTGTAGTATTTTTAACAACGTTAAGCCTTGTAGAAAATTTCAAAGTGTTTTTAAAATTTTTACACAAAAATATATTTTTAAAGGAAAGCCTTATTCATCCTGATGGGTGTTGTGGATTTATATTGGGTACGAATTAGACTACATAGTTTTACAATATTATATTTCAACATATACATAATGTCATTTCAGGTTATATGTTAAGAAATCTCTAACAATTCGTTTTACAGTACAAAAGATAGTTAAATTCAAAAACAATATTTTGCACCTATAAGTATGTAATTTTATATAAGTTATTATTTTCATAGTGTCATTTTGTTCCATGTAAAATGTCTTTGGTAACTATAACTGTAATTCACAATAAATAAGTAATTTTGTTATTTTGTTTTTACAGCTCCAAGAGGATTTAGGAAATTATATGGAAGTCCAAATGACAGGATGCAAAAAGAGATTAAAAAAAATGTAATGCCACATATTCTTACCTGTCAAAAAAAAGTTTTACCATGCCTAAGGCAAACTGGACAAAAAAGATTGCGTGCCGAGTTAATAAAAGACGCAATGATAATGGGGGAGCCCATGAGGAACGGAACATCGGACCCAGAGCCCTCAACATCTACAGCAGCTAATCTTCTTTCGGAGCCCTCCACTTCAACAGCCATTCTCAACCTTCCAGAAGCTGCTGATAGCAATTGTAAAATGGTTGATAAGGCGGTACAAGCAGATATTCGCTGTCGTGTTACCTACAGAAGCAAATCTACTTCAACCGTGCTAACAATGACAAACACGGCTCGCTCACCATTGAAATTCTCACCCACAAAGCCTGTTTCTGCCAAAAGTGGCTACTGTGGGCCTACTCATAATAATATAGATATTATGTCCACTAGTTCCGAGGACAATGATTCAGACTATACTCCCTCTGCATTAGACTCGGACAGTAACATTTTTGATGGCTCCGAGATTGATACTGGACTTGTAAATCTGACCATGAGAAAATCTTTCATGCTTGTCATACAGAGAGAGCCTAGACTCTGTTTAGGAATCCCTAAGGAAATGTACCACATCATTTCTATTGTAGTTGCCAAGGCACCTACAGAAACAATTAATGTATTAATTGCGCTTAAAAAAATAAGGTTAGATGATTCATTCGCTATTCTTGCGCTTCACTTTGGTTTGTCGCCTTCCTCTGTAGCATGGATTTTCTCCAGGACTATCAAAATATTAGCGACTTTATTTCAGGGACTCATAATTTGGCTAACCACACCCAAAATAAGAGCTCAGCTACCAATATCCTTCAGGGCTAGGTATGGGAATGTTCAGTCCATAATAGACTGTCTAGAAATACAAATAGAAAAGCCCTCAAATCCGATTCACCAATCCACGTGTTGGTCAGAGTATAAAGGATGCAATACACTGAAATATCTAATTTCATGTACACCAGATGGTCTGGTAAACTATGCTTCATGTGGCTATGGTGGTCAATTGTGATGCAATAATTATAGAGGACTGTGGTTATTTGTCGCGCCTGAGACCTGGAATGTCTGTAATGGCGGACAGGGGTTTTAAAAATATTTCCCATATTTTGCAGCAGATGGACTGCGAACTGATTCACCCACAGAGTGTTTTTGCGAACGTTCATTCTAGCCACGAAGAAGTCAAGCAATCCAAAAGAATTGCCGCATTGCGCATTCACATAGAGCGCGTCATAAGTAGAATTAGAGAATTCCAAATGCTCAGAATGCATGCGAGTACTGACCATAATCACATTCCCATAATTGATAACATTATTATTGTAGTATGTGGTCTTATTAACCTGCAAGGGTTACTCATTAAAATGTAATATTTAAACCAACTGTTGTTTTAATTTGTGTGAGACCGTCCCGTGTGAAGGCAGATGTTATGTGATTAGTACATCTGCACTGATGATGGATATTGTAATGTATTCCTTACCGTGGGTAATGAAAGTTACCCCAATATGTCTTACAATATTGGCTGAGGGAAAAATCAATGAAATGAGTTAATAACTTTATGTACACAGGATGTGAAGGAAAGACTGGTGGAAAATGATTTTTTAAAATTTTTATTTAACTAAAGAAACACAGGAAATACAAAATGGGATAAAAAAAGATTAATTTAAACACTAGAAGTAGCTATGTAAATTTAAATTTCTTATAAATAGCTTGGGACCAAAATGTTAAGCATTTGTCCATTAAATCTTAACAGTAATTTTGATCATATTCTACCTAACAGACAATAACCTCTTTCGTACTTTCAAAGTCAGGCTTTGCTACGCAATAGAAACCTTTGCATTTTTTTGCAAAATGCATATGAGCCATGTACTTATCACAGGGTTTGTCCATGGCAACCGTGAAGTATCTTCTTAAAGCTGTATCGCTATTTGGACATTTCACTTCTACAATGTAATTTTCTCCTATTGCATCTGGAGAAGCTCCAAAAAAAGGATGCTGATTAGAGAGAATTAGGCCGCACTTCTCAAACTTTATCTGAAGTATTTCTTCCACTTCTTTCAACACTTCAGCCTCTAGAACTCTGCCACGCCTAAGAAACTTAGTTTCTACTAGTTTAGCACCTAGAATGCTCTCAACGAGTTAGCCTTCCATGGTTTGACAATGAGCAGCTTCATGGGCTTTAGATGCGGTAATTCTAGTGTACTTCAAGTTGTGCCACAATGGACAGTTTGACCGCCCACCAGTCATCTGAGCTGCCCTTTGACAGGCAACGGTGTTCATATTTTGTTGGCAATATTTAAAAAAATCTTCTGATGTTGATCCCACATCATTGTACAGAAAATTACAAATCATATTATGTAAGGAAAGATTTTCGATCACTGTTGGGTCGACAAAATATTTTAACAGCTGAATATCTCGTACAACAAGCTTTTTTTTTTTTTTTTGATTTTACGGATTCTTTCGTAATCCTCTACCAAGCTGGGGCTTATACAAATACCCCTCATGTTTTGTAGCTATCTAGTACTGCGGCACTTTGGCCTTATTACTATCACCATCTGATGGTTTTATTTAATTGACTGAGTTTATTATTATTACATTTCATGAGTTTTTAGGGAAAAGATCGTAACTGGATAAAAAACCCTAAACAAAAAAAGGAGAAGCAAACATTTAGTTCTGAACTATTTACTCTTGTTGACTTTTAATTTTACTGAAGTTAAATATTTCAACATTTCATTATCTCATTATTTCATTTTTTCGTCCTGATTTTCTGCTGTCCTAGTCTGCGTCGCTGCCGGAGTCGGTATCCTCATAGAGCTCTAGGATGATGTGTTTCGGCATTTTGTGCTTGTAGTGGAACGGAAGATCGTCAGGTGAGTTGTAGGCGCCCAGTTCTTTTACAAGTGGATTTTCGGGATTTAAGGTGTTATAAAATCTAGTTGTCAGCTTGTGGGAGTATTCTTCGAGTGTGGAAATTTCCTGTTGTTCTTGTAGGTTCTTGAGGTTTGTGTACATAGGTGTGTTGTACGTGATCTTTATACATTTATTTTGAAGAGTTTGAATTTTCTTGTATGTAGATTTAGGTATATTGCTCCACACTGGAATGGAATACGTGAGAACTGGACGGATTTGGCTCTGGTATAGGAGGAGCTTTTTCTTCTCAGCTAGCGGGCTTTTCCGGTTGAAGATGGGGCTGATTGCTCCTATCGCTTGCTGCATTTTGCTTCTGGCGTTTGCAATGTGTGCTTTCCAGTTTAGGCGGCTGTCCATGGTGAGGCCTAGGTATTTTACTTCAGGCTTCCAATCTAGTTGTATTCCGCTCATGGTGATTTTCTCTTTGGGTGTTTTGTTTTTCAGCCTACGTGTGAAAGTTATGGCTTCGGTTTTGGCTTCGTTCAGTTTGAGGCGCCATTTTTTGTAGTAGTCTCCGATCGTGTTGAGACCCTCTTGAAGGTATTTCACGGCCAACTTGGGCGCTAATGGATGAAGCGTATAGGCCCATGTCGTCGGCGTAGGTAGCTTTTTGGCACCGGGTGAGTGAGGGGACGTCATAGGTGTAGAGATTGAAGAGGTGGGGCCCAAGTAAGCTTCCTTGTGGCACGCCTTTCGGTACTTCTCGTGTTGTTGATATGGTCTCTCCCACTTTGACGGTGAAGGTACGGTTTTTCAGGTAGGCTTGAATTATTCGGATGATGTACGTAGGTGTTTTGGTGACGTACTTCTTGTGGATCAGCCCATCCATCCATACTGTGTCGAATGCTTTTTCAAGGTCTAGTAGTGCCATGGTGGTGTATTGCTTGAGGTTGAAAGCTCTTGAAATGTGCTCCGTGACGCGTGTGAGTTGATGGACTGTCGAATGTTTCTTTCTGAAACCGAACTGTTCGTCTGGTAAAGTCTTGTTGTTGTTGTGGGGGAGATACCGGTTGAGGATGACTTGCTCGAGTACCTTGCTGAGCGTGGGCAGCAAGCTGATGGGGCGGTATGAAGTCGGATTCGATCGATCTTTTTTCGCTTTGTGGAATGGTAGTACGCAAGCGTTTTTCCAAGAGGCGGGAAAATGACCCAGTAGTAGGCAGGCGTTGAAGATCTTCGTTAGGTAGATAGTTGCTCTCTGTGGAAGATGTTTGAGGAGCACGTTGGTGATTTGGTCTTCCCCCGGTGCCTTGTTTGGTTTGAGGTACCTTATGATGTGGGCCACTTCCTTTGGCGAGGCGAGTCTGATGTCCTCCACGTCTGTTTGGGGGAGTAGAATTAGCTCTGCTAGTGTGCAATCTACCATGCTGGTTACTACCGGGTCGCTCATTCCGTCCGTTGTGGCGTAAGCTTTTTCGAATCCGTCGGCCAGGGTGTTAGATTTTTCTTCGTCTGAAAGTGCCAGGTTCGAGGAATTAATTTGTTTGAGGGGCGGGATGCTGTTGTCTTTATAGCGCAAGGCCATTGCCATTTTCCAGAGTGAGTTGTTCTGAGTGCTGAGAGATGTTATTTACTTCGCAATCTCTTCCTTGATTTCTCTGCCCAGAGCGTTGACTGCTGCTTTGAAGCAGCTTTCTCGGGTGTTTTGGTGGATTCGGCAGAGTCTATTTTTTTCTGTGATCAGAAATTTGATGTGCGGTGTGAGCTTCAAGGTGAAGGGTTGGATTTTTTTCATGGGGATGCAATTATCGTGGGCTGTTTGGATAATTTTCGTCAGCGAGTTGACCGCTTCGTCAATGTGTGCCGGCGTAGTGAGAGTCCCAGATGTTAGGTAGATTTGCTCATTGATCCCCTCCTTGAAGTTTTTCCAGTCGGCTTTTTGGAGATCGAGTTGAGTCCTGATTGTTCTCGTGATGTTACCGCCGATTGTGAAGCTCACCGGAAAATGGTCGGATGATAGTTTGTCTAATGTCATCAGCGGAGATATAGATGGTATGTTTTTTATCAGCGCAATATAGAGAGTGCTCGGGTATTAAGTTCTCGGGTTGTATAGAGTCGGCTTGTCCGGTGCGAGCACTACATAGTCGTGATTCTCAAGATGTTTAAAGAGAATATTTCTATTTTTATTGGCTCTGAAGTTATTCCAATGTCGATGTTTGGAGTTTAAATCGCCTACTACGAGTACTCTTGTACCTAGCGCGAGTAACTTGTTGAGATCGCCTCTCGTGATATTCGCTGAGTTCGACGGGCAGTATGCCAAGATGTTGTAGTCGATAGGTGGTTTATCTCCACTCTGATGACAGTAGCTTCCATGTTTTCCATTACAGGTGTTGGTAATCTCGTTATCTGGAGTCCTTAGCGAGTTAGGATGGCTGTTTCGCCCGCTGCGTGTGACCTTCTATCCTCAGGTGGTGCTCTGTCATTCCTGTAGATGTCGTAGCCTGGCACTCTGAGTCTGGTTTTTTTGGAGAGGTGCGTTTCGCTGAGAAGAATGAAGCCGATCTTCAGACCGTTGGTCAGGTCTAGCAGTTCGTCGGTTTTGTTCTGGATACTGCGGGCGTTCCACATCAGTATTTTCAGCATGGATGCGTAATTATCCATTGATGGTGTCATTGAGGAGTTCCATGCGAATGATTAGCTTCTCTGCTTTGGATTTGCAGGAAGCCAGTCTGCTGCGCACTCGGATGAGGCAATGAAGCAGAGCCATGATGTCGTCATCATCTGTGGAGCTGTTGGTGGTTAGTTCCGGTCTGGTGTACTCCGGTTCGGGTCGATGGCGTGGTTCAGCTGGTAGGGGAGTCGGGGTGGCACACGGTGCTGTGACATTCCGTTGCCAAGGTTGGCAACGGAATGTCACAGCACCGTGTGCGACTCTCCGGGAGCAAGGCAAATACAACACGTCGTAGTCAGTAGACCGACTCGAGTGATGAGAGGGAGAAAATTTCGGTATATATTTACAACTTGGCCAAATTCGTATGGGAGCTGCAAACGGAAGTGGCGCCATCTCTACTTGATCAAATGACGCGGTACCCGTGTTGCAGACCCGGCAAGCCAGGCGGAAAACCTTGGAAACGGAATGTCACAGCACCGTGTGCGACTCTCCAGGAGTAAGGCAATACGACACGTCGTAGTCAGTAGACCGACTCGACTCGAGTGATGAGAGGGAGAAAATTTGGGTATATATTTACAACTTGGCCATATTTGTATGGGAGCTGCAACCGGAAGTGGCGCCATCTCTATGTAATCATTAAAACGACACTTTGAAACTCACCAAATAACAGCTTTAAAACGTGCAGCGGGCATCGAAATAACTACCTACTAATTTTCAAAAATTTAATAAAAATCTTGATTTGTATTTATTTCCGAATTTGTCAAGGCCACCAAGATGTATATCTATATTATATAAAAGGCAATGTTTGTAGGTGTATCCACTATAGACTAAACACAACTGAAATGATCCGCGTGAGTAGGGGTTGGAGTAGGTGATAACACCAAGTGATTATTCAATAAGTAGTTTATTCACTTAATAAAACACAGATATTCAAGAAGACACATTTATTAATGAAAAAAACATAGACTTATAAAATTTGTTTTATATTTCTCCTCAAAACCAGAATTAAGACTTCTCAAACATCAAATCTTTTTTTTGTGCTTAGTAAATACAAAATAGAACAAAAATAACAATCATCCTTGTGCTTAATTTTTTCATACTCGACAAACAGAAATATTATTACTTAAGAAAACATTCTTTTGAATATGAAGTCACAGTTTTGGCATATTGCGGGCATTCGAGTGAACTATGTGACTGATAATGAGGAGTCAAAGGAATACTGGGTGCGAGGTGTGTGAATATCGAATGATTGATCAAATTTTAAATCACCAGCTAAATTTCCACTAAGAAGCAATGTCAATCAGTTTTTAGAAGGTTTATGACCAGGGACAACTGATTCGTCCTTTGATAAGAATGTACGATTAGGCATCTTCTTCCAGTCTCATCTACATTGAATATTTGACTAAAGGTATATTCTCTATCTTCAATAATTTTGGACAATGAGGAAACGAAGTCTTTTGCTGCATGTTCACCCGCATCAGCTGATTCTCCAGTGAATTTAATATTGTGTAAAGAATACCTTGTTTTAAAATTTGAAAACCAGCCGTTACTTGCATGATCATGTGTTAGAATTTTCGTTTAGTCTACCCTTCCAATCTTTATGCAAACTAATAGCCTTAGCTTGAATCATTGAAGTACTCAGGGGGATGTTTTCTTGATTTTGATTACTTATCCAATAACACAAAGATTTCTCCATTTCATCCATCACTATGCCGTTCCCTTTGGAAACAATTTTTGATGATATATTTCCAAATTTTTTTACATATTCTTTAATTTTATCTTTATTCTTTAATATTGAACATATCGTAGACCTGCTATATTATACGAACGGCCGATTGAAGCATAAGACTCTCCACTTTCACAGCGTTTTTTTATATGCATCTTCGTTTCGATTGTATGAAGCTTATGGGTTCTTGATTTTTTTAGCCATATCTACTTCACAGTTTCTTCGTTTCTCACTCATGTTAAGACGGGTACGAAATATTTGAAACAAAACTCGCAGAACAATGCGAACGGTATGTGCGCTGACGCAAGATTAAACCTGTCGAGATCAGACGGGAGTGTGTACAAATTAGTACATACAAACCGCATGCATTCGGACTCGCTCGTGCTCGTATGTTAATGCAACGTACAAGCACTTTTCACAGTACGGACCTGGTTCATATGTATTTCATAGTGTGACAGGGAAAAATCATTCGGTTTGGGTGAGAATATTAATTAAATTTGCGCGATTGTCTCGTCAGAGTATAATATGTTTGCAACAAAGTCTTGAACAAATATGTCAATTAGAACTAGGTATTTAAGTAATCAATCGTGTATATAAATAATAATACAATAATAAAAATAATAAGTCTCGTGTTGACGTATTTCTATGTCTGCATTAAATTATTGTAGTAAAATACCACTAAACAAAACGATAGTTAAGTAAGCTTAAAGTACTCAACTATTCTAAATCGGAGACCCCTCGTCAAACCAGTGGATTTTTATCTCGCGAAGTGGCTTTTTTCAGTGTTTTCGTATTCATTATAAAACTGTCACAAATTGTCAATCTCCTCTGAAACGAGTCGGCTCTCATAAAATACAAAAAAGTGCCCCCTTTAAAGAAACTTAAGTGAAACTATCATTATTCACATCAAATTAACCATCTCGAAATCACCTTTTATATAAAGCACGCAGATAATAAAAACATTTACAATGAATACGCAGTGTATCGTATGTGAAAAGAGTATTGATACTCCATCTGACTTTATATCCTGTAGTGTTTGTGTAAATAACTATCATCGTACTTGTGCAGAATTTGTGGAAACCTCACGCCGTGGGGCTAAAAATGTGCAGTGGAAACGTAAAAAGTGCATGAAAAATTTAAAAAATAACGCAACCAAACTCAGTAGTGACATTTTATTATTAAATGAACATGAGGAGCCATCTATCGTCAAACAAGCTAAACAGTCAATACAACCATCAAAATCTGTACACGCCCAGTCAAACTCCACAAAAAAATCATCAACTACTAATAATTGGCTAATTTCAAAACATCTATAATGGAATTTGTAGAAGCCAAATTCAACTCGTATGTACAAAAATATGAATCAATCATCTCGCAAAACAATGAAATTATAAAATCCATTCAATTTATATCGGAACAACATGAAGAACTAAAAAATCGCATGAATGATATTGAAACATCACATGAAAAAGCCAACACTGATATAATTGAACTAAAAAACCATAATACTGTCCTACCAAATACTATTTCCCAACAAGACCACAAAATTGATAGACTAGAGTATTTAAGCCAAATATGCAACATAAGTGGTGTTCCTGAGTCAAGCATTGAAAATAACGTAGAAGTACTAAAAAAATATCAAAAATAATTAACTATGAAGATACCGCTATACCTTTGCAGTCTGAAATAACAAAAATCTACAGACTGGTACCGAAAATTTTAGAGAAAAATCCCAGATCCATAATAGCGACGTTCAACAACATTAAATCTCGTGATGACTTCCTATACAAAATTAAAGCTTACAAGAAATCCACTACCATCAACACAAATAAGTTAAATACAACCGACCTAGGATTATCGCAAGACGCCAAACGCATTTACGTATCCGAACACTTAACACAAAAGGCAAAATTTCTATTATCTCAAACGAAAAAAATTGCCAGAGATAACAACTATAAACACTCTTGGACGACCTCAGGACAAATTCTACTAAGGGAAACAGACACCTCCAAAATTATTAAAATACACAATGTCCTTGATCTTGATCGACTAAAACGTCTGTTACTGTGCCTGACGATAAAAGTATACATTGTATCCTGACGAGGCAACCATTGGTTTCGAAATATGCAGATATTGTATTATTTAATAGTGGTTTAAAAAAAAAAATTATATTTCGTATCCGTATTATTCTATTTGAATTTTGTTTCACCTATACATGCTCACTCAATGTATATTTTTGTTTAGTTTTGAATTTTTCCCAGACGAAGCTTAGGATAAGCGAAACCGGTTGGTGATAAATTAAAAATATTTGTAGTTTAAAACAGTGTGTTTATTTATATGTATATTTTTTATTTGATAATATGTCAAACCACAAAGTAATTGATCTTTTCGAAAACATTTCTTTTTTTATTTATTTTATTATTTAATGAAAATAAAACAATAACTTTGTTTATAACCACGAGAATTTTATTTAATTTTATTACGACCGACCGGTTTCGCTTAACATAAGCATCTTCAGGGTACAAAAATTAAACTGTTTAATTTTAAGTTTAATTTTTGTACATATTTTAAATATGTCTAACCACAAAGTGACTGCTTTCTATCAAAATTTATTATTTAAACTCCCAAAAGGATTTTACATACAGATATATTATTTTTAAAATCACATAAGAAAAAAAATATATATATAAAACATGCACAAAAGTTTTTTTTTTTTGCTATGCTATTGGTTTTCACCCATTAAGGGCGATCTCGGTCATTTATAATCAGTTAGATTTTAATTGTACAGATTGTTCTTAAAATTAGTTACTTTTAAACAAGATATAATATTTGGGCAAATAAAATTGAAGCAGATAAGTTAGATAAGTAAAACAGTGTAAATTAGTGTGTTTTAATCCCCAATGACTTAAATTTTAATGCCATTTTTATAAATATATTTTGCTAATAAATTGTTAATTTGGGGGGAGTTGAGACTTAGAAGGCAGGGAATACTGGTAGGGAGATCAATTTTAAGTTTTACCAATTCATGCATAAAATTTGGAAATTGGTCATTGATAGGACATTCAAAGAAATTATGGTCCAGAGTGTCCTCTGACCCACAATTACAGTAAGGCGAGCTGACTATATGGAATCTAGCGAGATGACTAAGACAAGAAGTGTAACCTAGTCTCATTCGAGTTATGGAGGAAATATATTTTTTTGGCATGCAAGTGTATTTATGAAACCAGGGCTTGACAGGAATAAACGGTTGTATTAATGAGTACTGATGACCTTTTGTTAGAGAAGGTATTTTCCATTCAGAGGACCATTCGAGTTTGTATTTGCTTTTTAGAATAGGGAAATAATCTCTAACTGGAACAGAAATACCATTTAACGGACCGTGAACAGTGGCTTCGTTAGCAATGGAATCCGCTATTTCGTTTCCAGTAATACCTAGGTGTCCTGGAATCCAAGCCAGGACCTCTGACGCATTTGATAGTGAAATGGAATACAGGAGGTCTCTGATAGAGCAGATTAGGGAGTCGCTATTAGAATTGAATGGGTATGAACATATTTTTTGTAGTGAGCTAAGCGAATCTGAAAGAATGAGGGCGTTTCTAATATTGAGCGATTTGACAAGATGCAGTGCTTCTATGATAGCTATGCATTCAGCAGAGAAAATGGAGCATTCTTTGGGAAGTTTGTGTGGGAGACTCATCTTCCTGTGTGCAACATACACACTGGCCCCGCAATGGGAATCCTGACTGAGTTTGGAACCATCTGTGAATAATTTTATACAGTTTTGCCAATTGTTTTCAATAATTTTGTTAAATTCTACATTATTTGATTGAGCTGAATTGTTTATATATTTTTGCTTATTCCTATAAACTGGTGAACCTTGGGATAGAAAGTAAGGCTTTCATAGGAACACGAGTATAAGGGAAGAGATTCGTTACGATGGATGTTGGTGGGTATATCCAGGAAAGAGTTATAGCAGTCATAGAAAAGGGGGGGGAATGTTTTTTCCAAAATGGATTTGAAATAACATCATACTTTAAAGATTGAAGTTTAGGAATCAAGGGATGGGATGTTATCGAGCATGTTTTGAAAATATATTTTTCTGCTAAGCATCTCCTTCTTATATGCAAGGGGGGTTCGGAGCATTCAACTTGCATTGAGTTGATTGGGGAAGATTTCATGGCTCCTAGAATAAGACGAAGAGACTTTGACTGGATCTTATCTAATTTATGTGAATTTGAAGAAGATATTGAATCAAACAGGCAAGATCCGCAATCAAGATGACTTCGGATGAGGGCATTGTAAAGAAGTTTTAAAGATGCTGGGTGGGAAACCCACCACACTCCGGACAGAAATCTAAGTGGATTGATATTGCTTTCACATTTTGTGATAACATGATTTATATGGGTGTTCCAAGTAAGCTTGGAATCTAAAATATTCCCAGGAACTTAACTTCCTTAGAGATAGGGAGGACTTCATCGCCAAATGTCACCTGAATATCTGGGAGCTTTCCACGAAGAGTGAAGATGACAACTTTGCTTTTGGAAGGAGAAAGTTCAAGGCCATTACCATTTAACCATGCCAAAAGTTTTCTAAGAGCGTTGTTGATTGCTGACGCTGCGATGAAAAGATTGGGGGATATTTTGTAGAACGTTAAGTCATCGGCATATTGAAGTATATCGCACATGAAATGAATAGATTTTTCCAGATCGAAAGTATAAATATTGTACAGGATCGGGCTTAGGACAGACCCTTGCGGGAGTCCTTTGAATATGTGTCTAATGTGGGGAGAGGATCCAGGCCCGGCTACAAAAATAGTTCTCTAGGAGAGCAAATTAATAATGAATTGGACCAATTTGGGTGGGATGCTAATCGCCAATAATTTTTCTTTTAGAATGGGGATAACAACATTGTCATATGCTCCGCAGATGTCTAAAAACACTGCTATGCAATATTCGTTTTTGGAAAGTGCTAATTTAACATCCGTCACAAGAGAGGAAAGGTTATCAAGAGTACTTTTACCTTTTCTAAATCCAAACTGCGAAGGGAAAAGGATTTGATTTTTTTCTACGAACCAGTCTAATCGCGCCCCAGCTCCGAGGGGAACACGGCGTTGCAGCCGTAGCAGCTGTAGCCCGCCTCGTCCTCGAAGGAGTGCGCCTCCACCGTGTGGAGCTCCAGCGCAGAGGTAGGTGGCGAACCGGGATTGGCAGCGCGGGCAGCTCACAACACCTGGGGAAAAGAAACAACCGGTTTATTGAGGAAAATCGAGCAGTTATTTACAGTGAGATCACAAATATCCCAACTTTTCGAATGATCAATCTGAGGCACCGATCAGCCGTTGATCAAGTGTTTTGTTGAGCATTCGCTCTGTTTGCCTGTTTCCAAAAAAAAACAACAGGTTTTTTTCATTAGATTCCGCAATAACAATACGTGTTTACAACATACCAACTTGTATAGGAGAGACGAAAATACCCAAACACATCCGTTAGCTTCAGCTGACCTTGAAATACTAAACGAGATGACGCAGGAACAAACTTGACGTATACGAATGTTTTGTGGGTTTTGGGTAAAGTTTTTTGTACCTGAACGTACGGGATACGGCGTTTTGGGTTTGGGCGATAATATAGCAGCCGTATCACGTACATTCGTATGGGTAGGGCGGTTAATATATTAATATCAATATGTTTCGAAAGCGTAGCTTTCCTCATCACTCTTTTGACATAAATAAAAGTTTTAAAATTTTACAACCGGTTGACAAATAGATAAAATTGAAATTTTAGAAATTGATTGCCCAAAAGCTGCCGCCAAGCCAGTATGTGCCACCTGTACCAGGTTTGGCAAGCCCGCTGGACATTCGACTGGAGACAAGGACACCTGCCCAGCTTATAAGGCTGCTCTTTCCAAGGACTTTGCCACCATCGATTATGGCGTATAAATACATTGATGACGATGGTGATGTTATCTACACGAGGACTAATGACTTGAAACAGTGGACGGAAGAACATAAAATTGGCCATAATATAGATAATTTTACTTGTGTTCAACTAAACATTCGATCCATATCTAAATACTGGGATGTTTTACATGCTAACCTCCAAAATTGTTGGAATAATATAGATATTCTAATGCTATGTGAAACTTCAATAAAAAGGGAACATACTTGTCTTTTCGAAATTCCCGGTTACAGTAGCATTAGTTACGGTCGCACATCCAAATCTGGAGGGGGTATAACCTTGTATATTCGGGATACTTTACCTTTCACCCAAAATTTACTTGAAACAAAGTTGTTCGAGAATATTTCCTGTATAATAACATTACCAAATAATTCTATACTCAATGTACTAGCAATATATAGACCACCAAATCTTAGTAAACAATCATTTATCAATGAACTTTCATCAATATTAACAAAATGTTCAAACCCTACTGAAAATATGCTAATATTTGGTGACATAAATATTGATTTGTTAAATTATATAGATCCTGTGATTATTCACTATGAAAATGCTCTTTCAAATAACTATTTTACAAAATGTATAAACGACGTTACAAGGGAAGCTATATAAGTACGTATCTAGGTGTTACGGTGAATTGTAATATGAAATGGGACGTACAAATTTCCAACCTCTGTAAGCGACTTCGAGCCATTGTAGGAAGACTCCACAAGATAAAATTATACGTGCCTATAAAAATTATGAAACTAATTTATTTGTCTCTAGCAGAATCGACTATAAGGTATGGTATAAATTCTTGGGGACACTCCTGTAAGACCAACATAAAACATTTACAGCTGATTAAAAATGCCATGATAAAATTGCTAGTAAGTGAAACAGTTTTTTAGCAAAGGCGAGACATTGATATCATATAAAAATCAATTAATGTATTACCTGTTCGTGGTATTTTGTGGCATAAAATTCTACTGCAACATATATCTGAAAGTCCGTATAGGGGGCAGTGGTGGATCATGTACATAATACACGTTTCACACAAAAAATAGGAATGATAGTGCCAATATTTCAAAATAAATATGGTCAACGAACCCTTGAATACATTGTACCATTTATATTTAACAAATTGCCGTATGAATTTAAAAACAATTGCCCTATGATTAAATTCTCACTGATGTTAAAGTGTTGGCTTTTGGAAAGTAACCTTGTGTATTGATGGTAACAAACATGACGGTCTCCTTGGTTGTATAGCTCCTCGATATCTGGTGTACTTACTGTTACGGTGTTACTATTATATTTAAGTCTATCCTCATTGTAACCAACCTGTACTGCTGTTTTATGTATATACCTTTTAAATTTTTATTTATTAATCTATTTAATACTTACAGATGCTTTGATATTTCTGATATTTACGTAATAGTTATATTTTTGTAATATTAATGTTTTTATAATGTTGATATTTTTAAAAGTATTGATGTTTTTATAATATTGATATTTTTATAATATTGATACTTTTATAATATTGGTACTTTTATAATTTTGATATTTTTTATGATATTGACATTTTTATAATATTATTTAAATCGGTGTTATAAAATTGGACTCTAGTATCTCAATAACAAATCTGTAATGCTTTTACCATTATTTTTCTCTTTAATTTTTTTTTCTCAACTTATGTACAGCACAAGATGCATGCGCCTAAATATAATAATTTTTGCCCTACATTTGTATGATGATTGTAATTTATTGTTGCATTATATTATATTGTTGTATTATATCATATTGTTGAAATAAACTCCTGCTGACAAGCTACTTGCAGTGGCTTAGCGGGTATAAGTTCCCACTGTATATAATTAATATTATACAATAAAAATAAAAAAAAGAAAAAGTGTTAATATTCAATTAAATATTATTAATAATTAAAAAAAAAATTAACAACTCTCTCTTAAATTTATTTTCATATTAACACAATGCGGCTGGTATTTTTATCAATCCCCTCTAAAAAGAGGGCGATTTTTTTTTTCAGATTCGCGGGCAAAATTACGTTTCACGTAAAATAGCTGTAACTTCTGAAGCACGGATCATATTTAAATGAAATTTAGTGTCTTACGTTAAATGAAATCTTTTATTATGTTTTAGATTGTAAAATTATGATATTCCAGGTAAAATTTTAAGTTTTCATTTTCAATGTCATTTTACGAATGTTCAACTTTAAATTCAATTTTATGAAACATAAAAAGATAAACACATATTTTTTGGAATCGTGCCACAAATTCGAATTTTATGTTGCAAAAGTATTTGACTGTTTATACTGAATTATGATGCCGTAAATCAGTATAAGGTGATACAGCAGTTTTGATGATTCCCAATCATTTTCTCCCGAAATTGTATATGTAGGCTGTAGAACTTTCACACACCATACGTACGGGAATCCCATACTTTATCATTTTTGCCGCATTATAAACTCTAAAGAATAATCTTCCTCTCTGAGGCACTATACCCTCATCTAAAGATAGTTGCTGATGAGGTTTGTAAATATTTATGAACTTCGGTAGGAAATAATCTAATTTAGTTTGACTTTACATAGTTAATCTGATTCATCTTCAATATTTTCATTGCCATTGAAGTGCTAAGCCCTCCGTATTTGACGAAATCTGTCTCTGGTCATCGTTTTTGCGAAAAATGGTGTTTCTGAGCTCCAGTATTCGTCTCTTCTGTCCTTATGGACCTCACCCTAGTACACATCTCTTTACTTCACCCCAATAAGAACAAGTCTTTGCGTTACCCGCCGTCTACCAATAGTGCGAAAATACAAAAAAAAACGCTTTTAACCGTCTCCCGCTCTTTACCAACATTATATGCATTTAAGCGTCTCCCGAAACAATGTGTTGAAAACAATTTTTTTTATATACATATTTTTTTAAACATCATTTATATACATTTTAATAATAAAAACTATAATTATTTAATTTTATGCCTTGTTGTTTACTTAATTTTGTTTATATTATTAAAAAAAAATAATTACAAATTTAATATCTAATATAATTTTTTATTAACATTTTTGACCACCTTTAATCACTTTTTGTTTATGTTTATAATTTGTCTATTCTTACATTATTGTGATCTATGTTTATCATTTGTTCATACTTGCCATTATTATTTTTTAGTATTCTATATATTCCTGATGAGGAAAGCTTCGCTTTCGAAACATGTTGATATTTATATGTTGCATTTCTAGTATCACATACTTTTAGTCTTTCACAAACATTATGTATATTACATTCTTGATGTAATTTTATTTCTATTAATTTAATTTATTCACTACTGTCGCTAGTTGGCGGTGCTACGCAACTCAAACACGGGAAATCTTTCTCTATTGAGTTGTGCATTTTTTGTAAAATAAATTTATACTTTTTTATAATTAGCTATTATATCTGTACTATTAAATATTCTATATGTATTTATATTAAATTAAAAAATATATATATATATATATGTATATTAAAAAAAGTGGTGTTTACCAAATATTTTTATTAATTTATTAATAATGACGCCACAAAGTGAATACCAATTAGAAGAAACCAAATATTTTTTGACCGCCCGTTTCTGCACACAGTTAACGCAATCGTAACATAAAAATCATTAAAACAATACAAATCTAAATTATTTCAACGAATCCAACATTTCGCATATTTTTTGTTAAGTTTTATTATTTTTGATTCTTTCCGCTTCTTACTTTTAACATTACTTATAACAATCTCCAACTACAAAAAATCTATCAAACAAACTATAAGAATGAAATGACAAAATAATAACATACCGCCGTTGACAACATTTTTGTAGGAATTTTCTTCTTTATTATATTTCTGTAGTTCAGATAAACTCATATTCATTTCAGAAATCTCTCCATCATTTTCAAATAGGCTCTCTTCCAGTGATTTCCGGATCCTAGATTTTCGTTTTCCAGTTTTTCTAGATTTCTTAACAGTAATTTCCTCGAAATCGGAATCATTCGTTCGTCCATCTGCCCAATTATCCGAACGTTCGGAATGTTCGTTATCTGAATCGGACAGTTCCTCTTTGATGGTTTCATCCGAATTTTGTTCAGAATTGTTATTAGCTTTGATGTTCACCAGAATTATGTGACTTTTGTTGTCCCCTGCATACTCCTTTAGAGACCTCTCGAGTGTTAGAGCGGACTGCGCACACAAACTCCTGAAAAATAATTTCATTTATAATAGTTTTCTGAAATCTGTATTGGTACACACTCCTTGCTTCATTTACATTCTTGACATGACCCGCTCAAGTATTTCATTCATTTGATCGTGTCTTTCTCAGGTGTCCCAGGCTTCTTCTACCACTTACTTCCAGGCTACGCTTTCTCCTTACTCTCCCTTCTTTGTTCTCCCAGCCTTGCATTCTTTCCGCATCATACTTGGTTTTGGCACACTCTCATTTCTACAGCATTCAGTCTACTTTCATCCTTCCTCTGCCAGTTCCATGCCTCACTCCCATACATCTGGGTTGGTATCAGCACTCCATAGTGCATTGCTTTTATCAGCATTCAGTCTCCCATCAATGGAGTTTCCTGCATTCCCCATTCTTTCAACATCCCTACTTACAGATATTTACTAGATAAATAATACCTGAAGTTGTATGCGGCCACCAGCAGTCCGTAGCATCCCAGACATATCGTGGCGGGCAATCCATCCGTGGGTTCGCACCCCAAACCAGAGCACTGCCTGAATTTGAACCCCAGAAGTTACCTGTATGCGAATATTGATTGCAAACGTCGCTGCTTCAAGCTAACGCGACAGACATTTTCAAATTCAGAGGGGCTAAGATATTTGGGGGCCATCTTGGAATCTTTAGCCTCCGTTTTGGTATTTTTTGTCGCCATTTTTGATTCTTTAGTAGCCATTTCACACTCTTTGGTGGCCATCTTGGATTCTTTATTGGCCATTTTGGTATTATAAATTGAAATGTAATATATATATTGCTTTTTTCAAAATATTTATAAAATATTGTCAATTTTTTTTATATGGATATACCGCAGCCAGTAGGACCACGGAGGGAAAGTAGATTGAAAAGAGGAAGGTTGGGGAGTGCCTGGCTATTCAGATTTGGTCACAAAACACAGCTAACCTTTGAAACGCCGAGCCCCCGAGATCTAATACTTCTGTAGTGTCTATTTCCATAGTAACTTACTTGTTTTTCGCTAAATTATGTTTTTGTAAGTTGTACCGTCTTACAAGATAATGCGTTTACATATTTACAAAAATTGTATATTTCTATCATAAGTAGTTTTCCCAGAATAGCTACTTATATTCAGAGAAATGATTTTTTGACATTGCTGATCGGATACGCTGGCGTTCAACGGATACAAATTTTGCACATCAGATGGGTTATTTCGGCACACTAAAAGTTAAAGCCATTTCAAGTGACGTTTCGATTCTGAATGGCGATCTTCTACCAGGGCGATACTGAAAGTATCTACCACTCTATAATATCTACTATCAGACAATGAAGAAACGGTCATTTGGCTATGGTGCCAATGTACCGTCTTAAAGGGAAGAAAACTCAGATAGTTGGAGAGCTGAATACCATGTAGTTGAACAAGGAGACATTATTAAATACCCAATGACAACACTGCTGAAGTTACAGGGACTGAGCTACTGCCAATGGAATACCGTGAAACATAGAAATTAGTTCAAAACATTTGTAAATTGACACAGAATGCTTACTTCTACAAATATTTTTTTTTAAATTGTGACAGTTGTGTTAAACGAAGAACTCTGTTGAAATAACTTCATAAAAAATGTTCTCTCTTTTACTACGATTCACTTGCAACAGTCAAAATGTGAGGCAACCTTTGATAGTTGATTCAACAATAAGTAACATGTTTTGAAATAACGGCAAATTTCTGTTGATGATTTAATAAAATTTAACTGAAATTAAATAGTATGCCATTTGACAGATTACAACCATAGAAGTTTGACGTTTACAATATTGATACGTTTTCTGTGCCTTCTATTTTGCAAACAGCTGTCAAATTGATGAACGGGTTGTCAGACGCCATTGTAGTTACTTAGGGGGTGTCCATACACATTTGTCCATACATAGACAATGTTTTTGCATTCCGTGGACGATGGAAAATATTTTTGAGTAATTTTACAAAAAAATATTTGCAAGAGATCTGCCTTAACAAAATTGACAAAATTTACTTTTTTTGGAATTGAACGATTTCATTGTTTCGATAATCGTTTATTTCGAAAAGAAAATCTGGGACTACTTTCTGTAATCTCAATATTGTTTTTATCTATGACTATTCTCTGGAATAATTCATATCTACGAATTCAAACGTCAGTGTTAACTTTATTGTTGGACGATAGTGGTGAACTTTGACGAAATTGTGATTGTGATGTGATAAAACCCGGTTGTGTTCACGTAAATAAATAATTATGTAGCATCTTTAGTTAGATTTACGTACAGATGATAAGTTGGTGATAAATAAACGTGGCTATACGCAGTTTGATTTGAGTGAATTGATTTGAGTAAAGTGAGATTGAGGAATCTGAAATCATTTTGTTACATTATATCAGTTTTCCTATTTTGTGAGTTCTTAATATACTGTGTGGTTATCGTGCAGGTAAGCATAATTTCTTTTACAATAAAAACACATAAATTTGTTGAAGACCACTTTTATTTTATCAAAACTCTACCGGTTTCGGAAGCACCCTTCCTTCATCAGGAGAATATTAAAACTAACTTATGATATAGAATATTGACAAGACATATAAATTTTAGGTGTTGGAGTGGGGGGTAAGCAAATGGGTAGGGGTAATTGTAGGATTTCCGGGAAGAACAGAGCGATTTATTGGAAAAATATTCAGAATGGGACTAAAAGATAAATTAATTTGGTTATTTAAAATACTAGCATTATTATTCAGGGATTTTCTAATTTCGAGTGCTTCTAAGTTATCCAATTTTTTGCTTTTATTGTTACGGTGAAGAATTGTAACCCCTGTGTCCTTGTTAAAAGTGTGATCTTTGGAAATTAGATGATTGGAAAATTCTGAGAAGTTATTATTATTTAAGCATCTTAAATGTTCTGTGACTCTAATATTTATATTTCTAGTTGTTTTACCTATGTAGAACGATGGACAATCATTACAACCTAGTTGGTAAATACCTGAGTGGCTTAATTTATGTTCTCTATATTTAGTATTTTTTAGTAATTTACCTAAATTGTTATCAGTATAGAACGCGGGTTTAATGTGGGAAGGAAATTTTTTTGTGCTAAGTGAGGAAAAGTTGGATATATATAAGATTCTGCGCCATTGAACGGGATTTATTATTTTATTATTATTTTCAGGTGTATTAAATAAAAATGTATTTGTTGAAATTAGTTTAAGTTTCTTATTTAGGATTTTATCAATTAAATTTGTGGAATAACCATTATTTAGAGCAATTTGTTTAATTTTTGAAAGTTCAATCGTGAAATTAACAGATGATAGTGGGATTTTTACTAGCCGGTGCACCATTGAATGATAAGCAGAATGTTTATGTGAGACCGGATGGTTTGACATGTTATGTATTGTTATATCTGTGTACGTAGGTTTACGAAAAATGTTGAATTCAATTCTGTTATTTATTGAAGTTAGTGTTAAATCTAAAAAAATTATCGATGCATTACTGCCTATCTCTAAAATGAATTGGATGCTTTTGGGGAATGAATTTATAAGAAGAAGGAATTTAGTCAGTTGCCGATCTGTCCCTGTCCAGATACAGAAGATATTGTCTACGTATCTTTTCCATGTAAGAACATTGTTCAAAAGTGATGAATTACAATTAAAAATCTTATTTTCTAAGTTATTCATAAAAATATCTGCTAACAGTGGACTCGTCGGCGCGCCCATCGGAAGCCCTTGATTCTGCTGGTAGATAAAGTTGTAGTATTGGAAATAATTTTGGTTTATGCACATATTGAATAGGCGGGACAGGTCATTAATCATATCAATATCTAAATTAGAGGAGTTTAGGATATCTACAATTATTTCTTTGCAATCAGTAGTTGGGACATTTGGGAACAAATTAATTACATCAAAGGAAATAAGTTTGGCATTATTGGGAATAACTAAGTCCTTAACTGCACTTATCAGTTCAAAGGAGTTCTTGATTGTATACTTAGGGGAAAACACATTAATAATATTAAAGACATTAGATTTAACACTAACTTCAATAAATAACAGAATTGAATTCAACATTTTTCGTAAACCTACGTACACAGATATAACAATACATAACATGTCAAACCATCCGGTCTCACATAAACATTCTGCTTATCATTCAATGGTGCACCGGCTAGTAAAAATCCCACTATCATCTGTTAATTTCACGATTGAACTTTCAAAAATTAAACAAATTGCTCTAAATAATGGTTATTCCACAAATTTAATTGATAAAATCCTCAATAAGAAACTTAAACTAATTTCAACAAATACATTTTTATTTAATACACCTGAAAATAATAATAAATCCCGTTCAATGGCGCAGAATCTTATATATATCCAACTTTTCCTCACTTAGCACAAAAAAATTTCCTTCCCACATTAAACCCGCGTTCTATACTGATAACAATTTAGGTAAATTACTAAAAAATACTAAAGATAGAGAACATAAATTAAGCCACTCAGGTATTTACCAACTATGTTGTAATGATTGTCCATCGTTCTACATAGGTAAAACAACTAGAAATATAAATATTAGAGTCACAGAACATTTAAGATGCTTAAATAATAATAACTTCTCAGAATTTTCCAATCATCTAATTTCCAAAGATCACACTTTTAACAAGGACACAGGGGTTACAATTCTTCACCGTAACAATAAAAGCAAAAAATTGGATAACTTAGAAGCACTCGAAATTAGAAAATCCCTGAATAATAATGCTAGTATTTTAAATAACCAAATTAACTTATCTTTTAGTCCCATTCTGAATATTTTTCCAATAAATCGCTGTTCTTCCCGGAAATCCTACAATTACCCCTACCCATTTGCTTGCCCCCCACTCCAACACCTAAAATTTATATGTCTTGTCAATATTCTATATCATAAGTTAGCTTTAATATTCTCCTGATGAAGGAAGGGTGCTTCCGAAACCGGTAGAGTTTTAATAAAATAA
Organism: Halesus radiatus; assembly: GCA_022606495.2. NCBI lineage: Eukaryota > Metazoa > Arthropoda > Insecta > Trichoptera > Limnephilidae > Halesus > Halesus radiatus. The sequence goes on along the minus strand of JAHDVE020011512.1, from coordinate 17,612 downwards.
AAGTGGTCTACAACAAATTTATGTGTTTTTTATTGTATATATTTCTATGATCGAAAGGAATTGTCGCATGTTCAAATATACTCCATTTCAATACATTTGTATTCACAGAGCTCAAAAAGATGTACCAAATCTTTGAAAGATATATTTTTTTGTGTTTACTCATTTGATTTAACATTTCAGAGACATTCATAGTTCAATGATTATGTCAGTGGCGAGGAATTCAATGATTATGTCGATCGGTTCTTTACCTTGTTTAAAGTTCCATATGAAACGAAATTGTACATGGTCGCGGGAAACCATGATATTGGTTTTCACTATAAATAGGTTATATGTTTTTCTGTATTTTACCTTATTGTCATTATTTTGGTACTTTACTGTTATACAGACGTAAAATACAAAAAAAGTGGGAGTTTTTGCTTGGCTTGCCTCTCTTAACCTAATTCTGGGTTCCCACCTTATCTATTCTATGGCCTGTCTCATAGAATGAACCTTTCTATGATAGACAGGAATTGCAATACGTTCACACTTGCTCTATTTTTATTTCATTTCATTTGTATTTCCGGAGCTCAAGGTGACTGCAAATCTTCGAAAGAAAAATAATTTTTTTATTGTACGTAACCATAGATATTACTCTACTAGCGTTGTTCATGTAGCGACTGTCGTTCACATGGTTCTATTTTAAATAGAAAAAAACCAAAGTTGGAGTCGATTCAACTTTGCGATTCTATTCTGCTATATTGCATAATACTTAACCTAACCATAGATATTACTGTACTAGCGGTGTTCGCGTAGTAACTGTCGTTCACATGGTTCTATTTTAACAATGAAAGTGGGAATCGATTCAACGTTAAGCTTCTATTCTATCGGGCATTCTATTGCATTGATAAGCCTCATCTCACTCACCTAATTCATAGATTCTATGAAATAGATCATTGTATTTTGCGGCAGTAAAACCGTCAAGTACCCATTTTTATACATATTAGTGGAATGAAAATAGTTTTTTTTTTTAACAATACACAATAAAAAATATGTCCTTGTATTTATTACAGCGTGTCTCCATACCTAGCTGGTAGATTTGCCCGCAAAATGGATGGTCCTCCTGTTCAGATGGCTACCGTTAGTGCAACCATTTTGTGCTGATAAACTCAATGGCCATGGAGGGTGATGGGTGCTTTCTCTGCCAAAATGCCACTTCTGCAGTGAATAACATTACATGTACGTATTTCACTATGTTTTTCCACTTATCAATCTTGTTTTTCATTTTAAAGTTCTACGAGTCGTTATGGAAATGATGTTTAAATAAATAGTAGTTGCATTAACTGTGAATTTTCAATATGAAACCTTTTAAAATTTCAATTTAAAACTTCAATGCATTTTAAAAGACAATAAACAGTTGATAGTAACCCCGTAGCAACCGAATATTTTGAATTTGTTAAACTAACTTCGGACTCAATTTTGCTAAAAAAAACAAAGTTCAAATCCAAAATAGTAATAAAAATCAACTCAAATTGCTATGTTGTTTCACCAGTTTCCTGCTTGTACCACGAGTTTCCAGATACTGTTTAGATTAAATATTCTTTTGTCCGTGAACTAATGCAGAGAGAATTCAAAAAGATATTTCTGTCCATTGAATTTGTATTTTAGATTTTCTCTGTACATATTTATAATTTGTGTGTATTTTTCAGCGACTCTGCGATCTATGAAAGGAACGAGCACCAGGAAGTGTGATCATTTATCACTTTTGGAGCGGTACAGCAGACCTATTCTGTTGCAGGTTTGTCAGAAAATAATTCGTAATACAATGTTATAATTACATGCTTTTTGGTACATTCTTTTAGCATTGTTGTGCGTTCATTATACTGATTGTAAAATTGAACATATAAAATCATACTTCGTTCTAAAAAAATGATTTTGAGGTGTTCACCTTACTTACATAATGTTATTTACTTAACTACAACTACTTAATTTAACATAACTTTCATTACTTATCTTTCCTAACTTAACTTAATGTAATTTTCTTAAAATATTTATTTATTCATAAATTTAAAATAAAACAACAAAGAAATATTAAATTTTTAATTATTAATTAATATTATTGAGATTTAAAAACCTCATTTTAGTATTTAATTATTGTAGAAAATAATATTAACATAATGTAAATGAAACGGAAAAAAACTACAGAAAAATGGAGAATAATAGCTGCATGATTTCTTATTTTTTCCTTTTTCTTTTCAGCACTTCCCGATGTACAGGATATCCGATGAGGTCTGCACGGAACCAGATGCTGTCCCGTTGGCCGAGAGGAGCGTGAAGTTCCGCGAGCGATGGGACTGCCTGTCACGGAAGTACCTGGTGGACAGCCTGGAGCCGCGGGTGGTGCTCGGGGGGCACACGAACCATGCCTGCTATATCACCCACAGCGTCGGCACGCCGGGACCTGATTTAAAGAAGATGGTGAACTATTCTGTTCCGTCGTTTTCCTGGAGGAATAGGGATAATCCCAGTTTTATGCTGGTGAGTGAGAATACTCCTGTTATTTTATTTTCTAGTATGTATATTTTTATGTTGTGTTGTGGGCATTTAGGGGTGTTTAGAATATTTATCAGAATCGTATATGATTCTAGCTGAAGTACCCGGGGTTATGAACGGTTTGGAGGAAAGTTTTGAGGTTGTGATGTGTTTTTCCTACCCCCATCCCCATCCCCATTTTCACCGGTCTGCAGGCAAAAGAAGGTTGGGAAACGCTGAGCTAAAACACTGAGCTTGAACCTTTTTCGATTCGCTTACTACATAGGTTGTAACTTTTTTTTTAGATATACCCCGCCGGATTAGTAATCTGGTTTTATTATTTGCTTACCAAAATATTTACTGTTTATAATTTTGTGTTTTTTTCCTTTTCTTTCAGGGGGTCTTTACTCCGGATAAATATAAAATAAGCAAATGCTTCATGCCCAAGGAGAGCACCGTCATACGACTTTACATCGTATTCGCCGTGGCCTTTGTGGCTTTGGCGTAATGTATTTGAAGAGGAATTGCAGACTTCGACGGACTTATTATAGAAAAGAGAGTTATCATTGATAAATTAATTCTAATGCATATTATTACCAGACTGTACATTATTTTTAAGCAACTGAATTTATTTTTTGTAAATGAATGTAATATGTTTTATTTTTATGTATGATGAATTTCACAGTTTTCTCCAGTTTAATTTAGCAATTTCGCCGTTATGGTGAAATTGTAAGCTGGACATAATATGAACAAGGCAGATAGTATAGATGGTTGATAAATATTACTGTCATTCTCGTTTTTACAATTTTTTTAAAATATATTTTAATTTGTGATAAATATTCCAAAAGAAACCGGTTCCCCAGAGAAATATTACCTTGGTATATCGACCATCTCTAGCAGATGAACCATTATTAGTATGAAATATTGTGCACAACGAGTGTCGCCATTGTTACCAAAGGGCTTTTACATATTTTAATATTAAAATGATTATGTGTACAGAACTTAAAGAAAAAAATAACATTATGCATAGTTGGTATATAAGTGTAACATATTTATAATATATATGAATGTATAATAATGTGTAAGTGCATGACACAGAGAAGTTACAAAGGGAAAGGTTTTTAATTTGTAGATACTACTTTTTTTTAATAAAAATAGTGATAGCCTGATCTACATGATACATAATACACAAGTGCATAATATAATACTCTTATAATATGAGTGCATGACATTGTGAAAAAATCATTGTGTTTTTATATTTCGGATGATGTAAAAATGTATGAAATTGCATAATACATAATATAGTATATGATACATAGAAAGAAAAAAAAGAGGAACAAGTTTTTGGATTGTAGATGAGTACAAAGATAATATATATAAAAAAAATAATAATTAAACAATAGCTCTTATGCGATGTTCTTATAATTGTTGCAACATAAAAATATCGTTCAGGTATCTTTTAACAAGATTCTGTTAGATAAGTAACTTGAGAACCAATCCAACATTTGCCTCTCAGTCTTAGTGCATATAATTTACTAAGTAATAATTTATGGGACACTTTATCGAAAGCTTTTGAAAAGTCTGTATAAATACTGTCAACTTGTTTTTTATTCGTGAAGGATTCCGTAATATAGTTTTGGTAAAGTAATAGATTAGTAGTAGTTGATCTTCTACTGACGAACCCGTGTTGTTTTTTATCAATTACTTTGAGTATTGATGGATAAATTAAGTCGAGAACAAGGGATTCAAAAATTTTCGGGAGTGCTGATTGTATACATATAGGAGGATAGTTTTTTATGTCTGTGTCATCACCTTTTTTTAAAATTGGGTTAATATAACTAGATTTCCAACGAGTTGGAAAATGTCCAGAAGAAAGTAAATTGTTAAATAATATGGTAAGTGGACTTGATATTGTAGATGCGCATTGTTTAAAAAATATTGGCGGAATGTTATCTGGGCCTGCTGATTTGTTGGGGTCGAGCGAAAGTATTTTATTTAGGCAGGATTCCCGTGTAATGTGGTAGTTCTGTAAATGTAACGTGTTATGATACGTATATGATGGTATTTTATTTTCAGATATTTCGTGTTCGTATACGCTTTGGAAATGATCCGCGAACAATTTAACAATGTCGATGGTGCTATTAGCTATTTTGCCATCATAGTGCATTGTAGGGGGGTAGTCTGAGCTTTCATTGTTTAATATATCTCTATATATTAAAATGATTGTCTGTGTGTCCTCGATTTTCTCGAAAATTACTCGACCGATTTCGCTGAAAATAGCAGAGTTTGTTCTTATTAGTACCGGGAAGGTTTAGAAGTTTGAAAGAAATCCAATATCTAAAACTGTTGCCATAACGTTTTAAAATTAGTATGAAAAACATTGAATCCCCTAGTTGTATTGAGGTTAGCCACACATTGCATATTCAAAAAAAGAAGGTTTGTTTGAGTAGAATATTTTCAAAATGGAAAACACAAGTAGGTACCTACTTAAAAACTTTATTATTTAGATATGTTTTTTACGTTTCGTTTACTCTTAACCTAACCTAAAAACGAAACGTATAATATTAATTTGCGCCACGTGTCGCTTTAGTAGTCCATCCAGTGTGGTCATAGCTCGGTGTCGATCGGCACGTTTCCATGTTATATCTTCTTCATTTCTCTTATCTATGATTCGTCTTTGGTAGATACGTGGGTATATCAGTATATATAATAAAAACATTGATTTCTTCAAATCTATTACATATCTTTATTACTTACAAACATGTTGTAATCTACAAAAGTATAAAATAGCGCTGATTATTTTTAGGTAAAATCTCATTTTTGCGGTAGATATACTCGTGCGGGGGCAGTTGCCCCAGCAGTGTATTTTTTGTTGGTTTTTTGTATGTTTTTGTAGGTTTGTGTAAATTTGTATTTTATTTTTGTTTAATCGCGTAATTTTTGTAGGTTTGTGAAATTTTTGTACATTATTTTTGTCGAATTGTGTATTTTTTGTCGGTTTGTCGGTTTTTTGTATGTTGTTTTTGTAAGTTTGTGTCATTTTTGTCGGTTTATGTTTTTTTGTATTTTGTTTTTGCAGGTTTGTGTAATTTTTGTAATTTGTTTTTGTCGAATTATGTATTTTTTGTAGGTTTGTGTATTTTTTGGTGGTTATTTTTGTTTAATTGTGCAATTTTCGTCGATTTGTGTTTTTTTATTGCTGTTTTTGTGGTTTGTGATTTTTTTGTACGTTATTTTTGTAGGTTTGTGTAATTTTTGTCGAATTTTGTATTTTTTGTCGGTTTTTTGTATGTTGTTTTTGTAGGTTTGTGTCATTTTTGTCGGTTTGTGTTTTTTTGTATTTTGTTTTTGTAGGTTTGTGTAATTTTTGTAATTTGTTTTTGTCGAATTGTGGATTTTTTCGTCGGTTTGTGTTTTTTTGTATGTTGTTTTGGTAGGTTTATGTAATTATTGTATTTTACTTTTGTTTGATTGTGTACTTTTTGTCGATTTGTGTTTTTTATGTTATTTCCATAGGTTTGTGTAATTTTTGTATTTTATTTTTGTTTGATTGTGTACTTTTTGTCGGTGTGTGTTTTTTATGTTATTTTTGTAGGTTTGTGTAATTTTTGTATTTTATTTTAGTCAAATTGTGTATTTTTTGACGGTTTGTGATTTTTTTGTAGGTTATTTTTGTAGGATTGTGTAATTTTTGTATTTTATTTTTGTTTGATTGTGTATTTTTTGTCGGTTTGTGTTTTTTTAAATGGTTTTTTTGTAGGTTTGTGTAATTTTTGTCGAATTGTGTATTTTTTGTAGGTTTGTGATTTTTTTGTATTTTATTTTTGTAGGTTTGTGTAATTTTTGTTTAATTGTACAATTTTCGTCGATTTGTGTTTTTTAATGCTGTTTTTGTGATTTTTTTATATGTTATTTTTGTAGGTTTGTGTAATTTTTGTACATTATTTTTGTCGAATTGTGTATTTTTTGTCGGTTTTTTGTATGTTGTTTTTGTAGGTTTGTGTCATTTTTGTCGGTTTGTGTTTTTTGTATTTTGTTTTTGTAGGTTTGTGTAATTTTTGTAATTTGTGTTTGTCGAATTGTGTATTTTTTGTAGGTTTGTGTAATTATTGTATTTACTTTTGTTTTATTGTGTACTTTTTGTCGGTTTGTGTTTTTTTATGTTATTTTTGTAGGTTTGTGTAATTTTTGTATTTTATTTTTGTCGAATTTTGTATTTTTTGTCGGTTTGTGATTTTTTTGTAGGTTATTTTTGTAGGATTGTGTAATTTTAGTATTTTATTTTTGTTTTATTTTGTATTTTTTGTCGGTTTGTGTCTTTTTTAATGTTATTTTTGAAGGTTTGTATAATTTTTGTATTTTGTTTTTGTCGAATTGTGTATTTTTTGTCGGTTTGTGATTTTTTTGTATGTTACTTTAGTAGGTTTGTGGAATTATTGTATTTACTTTTGTTTGATTGTGTACTTTTTGTCGGTTTGTGTTTTTTTTTGTATTTTATTTTTGTCGAATTTTGTATTTTTTGTCGGTTTGTGTCTTTTTTAATGTTATTTTTTAAGGTTTGTATAATTTTTGTATTTTATTTTTGTCGAATTGTGTATTTTTTGTCGATTTGTGATTTTTTTGTATGTTACTTTTGTAGGTTTGTGTAATTGTTGTATTTTACTTTGTTTGGTTGTGTACTTTTTGTCGGTATGTGTTTTTTTATGTTATTTTGTAGGTTTGTGTAATTTTTGTATTTTATTTTTGACAAATTTTGTTTTTTTTTTTTTGTCGGTTTGTGATTTTTTTGTATGTTATTTATGTAGGTTTGTGTAATTTTTGTATTTTATTCTTGTTTAATTTTGCAATTTTCGTCGATTTGTGTTTTCTTAATGCTGTTTTTGTGGTTTGTGTTTTTTTTGTACGTTATTTTTGTAGGTTTGTGTAATTTTGTACATTATTTTTGTCGAATTGTGTATTTTTGTCGGTTTTTTTTATGTTGTTTTTGTAGGTTTGTGTCATTTTTGTCGGTTTGTGTTTTTTTGTATTTTGTTTTTGTAGGTTTGTGTAATTTTTGTAATTTGTTTTTGTCGAATTGTGTATTTTTTCGGTTATTTTATGTTGTTTTTGTAGATTTGTGTCATTTTCGTCTGTTTGTGGTTTTTTGTATGTTGTTTTTGTAGGTTTGTGTAATTATTGTATTTACTTTTGTTTGATTGTGTACTTTTTGTCGGTTTGTGTTTTTTTATGTTATTTTTGTAGGTTTGTGTTATTTTTGTATTTTATTTTTGTCGAATTTTGTATTTTTTGTCGGTTTGTGATTTTTTTGTATGTTACTTTAGTAGGTTTGTGTAATTGTTGTATTTTACTTTGTTTGATTGTGTACTTTTTGTCGGAATGTGTTTTTTTATGTTATTTTGTAGGTTTGTGTAATTTTTGTATTTTATTTTTGTCAAATTGTGTTTTTTTTTTGTCGGTTTGTGATTTTTTTGTATGTTATTTTTGTAGGTTTTTGTAATTTTTGTTTAATTGTGCAATTTTCGTCGATTTGTGTTTTCTTAATGCTGTTTTTGTGGTTTGTGTTTTTTTTGTACGTTATTTTTGTAGGTTTGTGTAATTTTGTACATTATTTTTGTCGAATTGTGTATTTTTGTCGGTTTTTTGTATGTTGTTTTTGTAGGTTTGTGTCATTTTTATCGGTTTGTGTTTTTTTGTATTTTGTTTTTGTAGGTTTGTGTAATTTTTGTAATTTGTTTTTGTCGAATTGTGTATTTTTTCGGTTATTTTATGTTGTTTTTGTAGATTTGTGTCATTTTCGTCGGTTTGTGGTTTTTTGTATGTTGTTTTTGTAGGTTTGTGTAATTATTGTATTTTACTTTTTTTTGATTGAGTACTTTTTATCGGTTTGTGTTTTTTTATGTTAGTTTTGTAGGTTTGTGTAATTTTTGTATTTTATTTTTGTCGAATTGTTTAATTTTTGTCGGTTTGTCTATTTCTCTTATTTTTTTTTGTTGATTCGTCTATTATTTTAGGTAAATTAATTAATTTACCCAGCCAAAACCCTAGGTTTGTTGAATTTTTGTATTTTACTTTTGTTTAATTGTGCATTTTTTTAGGTTTGTGTAATTTTTGTATTTTATTTGATTTAATTGTGTATTTTTTCTCGGTTTGTCGATTTTTTTGTATTTATTTTTGTAGGTTAGTGTAATTTTTGTATTTTATTTGATTTAATTGTGTATTTCTTCTTGGTTTGTCAGTTTTTTTATTTATTTTTGTAGGTTAGTGTAATTTTTGTATATTATTTTTGTTTAATTGTGTATTTTTTGTCGGTTTGTGTTTTTTTGTATGTTATTTTGGTTATTTGTGTATTTTTTCTCGGTTTGTGTTTTTTTATGTTATTTTTGTAGGTTTGTGTAATTTTTGTATTTTATTTTTATTTAATTGTGCTTTTTTTGTGGTTTGTGATTTTTTGTATATTATTTTTCTAGGTTTTTGTATTTTTAGTATTTTATTTTTGTTTAATTGGGTGATTTTTTTCGGTTTGTGTTTTTTTGTATGTTGTTTTTGTAGGTTTGTGTAATTTTTGTTTAATTGTGTAATTTTTGTCGGTTTGTCTATTTTCGTATTTATATTTTTTTTAAATTGTGTAATTTTCGTCGGTTTGTGTTTTTTTGTATGTTGTTTTTGTAGGTTTGTGTAATTTTTGTATTTTATTTTAGTTCACTTGTGTAATTTTTGTGGTTTGTCTATTTTTTGTTTTTGATTTTTCATTAATTGTGTAATTTTTGTATTTTATTTTTGTCGAATTTTGTATTTTTTGTCGGTTTGTGTTTTTTTGTATGTTATTTTTGCAGGTTTGTGTATTTTTTGTATATTATTTTTGTCGGTTTGTCTATTTCGCTTATTTTATTTTTGTTGATTCGTCTATTATTTTAGATAAATTAAGTAATTTACCCACCCTAAACCCTTAGATGAACCGGTTCTTCTATGAACCTAACGGCGCCAATGTGTATTCGTGGTTTGTGGTTTTGACCCCTTTAATTCACAAGAAGGGTTTGTGAATTTCTTGTACAGGATGGCTCGGGCTTCGCCCCCGACTTTTTTTTTTCATTAGACTTTTATATTCATTTGACGTTTTTTTTCATTTGACGTTTTTTTTCATTTGACGTTTTTTTTCATTTGTCTTTGTTTTCATTTGACTTTTTTCGTTTGACTTATAATTTTTTCCATGTTATTATTGTCGAATTTTGTAATTTTTGTATATTATATTGTGTAATTTTTGTATATTATTTTTGTTTAATTCTGTAATTTTTGTCAGTTTGTGATTTTTTCTGTATGTTATTTTTTTCGAATTGTGTATTTTTGTATATTATTTTTGTTTAATTGTGTAATTTTTGTCGGTTTGTGTTGTGTTGGTACATGATAATGTACACCTTTGACTAGTCTTGTGAGTATCATATTGTTAAGTATTGCTATGTATGTCTTTGACTTGTCTTGTGAGCAACATATTGATAAGTATAGCTATGTACGTCTTTGACTTGTCTTGTAAGTATCATATTGGTAAGTATAGCTATGTACGTCTTTGACTTGTCTTGTATGTATCATATTGGTAAGTATTGCTATGTACGTCTTTAACTTGTCTTGTGAGTATCATATTGGTAAGTATAGCTATGTACGTCTTTGACTTGTCTTGTAAGTATCATATTGGTAAGTATTGCTATGTATGTCTTTGACTTGTCTTGTGAGCAACATATTGATAAGTATAGCTATGTACGTCTTTGACTTGTCTTGTAAGTATCATATTGGTAAGTATAGCTATGTACGTCTGTTACTTGTAAGTTCAGGTATAAATTGTACAATAAATTTTTAAAATCAGCCCCTTTATTATCTTGGTAAAACGTGTGAATTTGTCAAATATTAATAATTTATCAACGAAGAACGTTTGTGACATTTAACATTGGTTCATTTTTCTTAGGGTAGGTACAGCTTTTTAACCTTTGCGGACTACACTATGATGGCAAAATAGCTAATAGCACCATCGACATTGTTAATTTGTTCGCGGATCATTTCCAAAGCGTAAACGGAGACGAAATATCTGAAGATAAAATACCATCATATACGTATCATAACACGTTACATTTACAGAACTACCACATTACACGGGAATCCTGCCTAAATAAAATACTTTCGCTCGACCCCAACAAATCAGCAGGCCCAGATAACATTCCGCCAATATTTTTTAAACAATGCGCATCTACAATATCAAGTCCACTTACCATATTATTTAACAATTTACTTTCTTCTGGACATTTTCCAACTCGTTGGAAATCTAGTTATATTAACCCAATTTTAAAAAAAAGTTGATGACACAGACATAAAAAACTATCCTCCTATATGTATACAATCAGCACTCCCGAAAATTTTTGAATCCCTTGTTCTCGACTTAATTTATCCATCAATACTCAAAATAATTGATAAAAAAACAACACGGGTTCGTCAGTGGAAGATCAACTACTACTAATCTATTACTTTACCAAAACTATATTACGGAATCCTTCACGAATAAAAACAAGTTGACAGTATTTATACAGACTTTTCAAAAGCTTTCGATAAAGTATCCCATAAATTATTACTTAGTAAATTATATGCACTAAGACTGAGAGGCAACATGTTGGATTGGTTCTCAAGTTACTTATCTAACAGAATCTTGTTAAAAGAGACCTGAACGATATTTTTATGTTGCAACAATTATAAGAGCATCGCATAAAAGCTATTGTCCAATTATTATTTTTTTGTATATATTATCTTTGTACTCGTCTACAATCCAAAAACTTGTTCCTCTTTTTTTCTTTCTATGTATCATATACTATATTATGTATTATGCAATTTCATACATTTTTACATCATCCGAAATATAAAAACACAATGATTTTTTTTCACAATGTCATGCACTCATATTATAAGAGTATTATATTATGCAATTGTGTATTATGTATCATGTAGATAGGCTATTACAATTTTTATTAAAAAAAAAGTAGTATCTACAAATTAAAAACCTTTCCCTTTGTAACTTCTCTGTGGCATGCACTTATACATTATTATATCTTCATATATATTATAAATATGTTACACTTATATACCAACTATGCATCATGTTATTTTTTTCTTTAATTTCTGTACACATAATCATTTTAATATTAAAATATGTAAAAGCCCTTTGGGGCGTTAATGAATAAATAAAATAAAAAATAGAAATTATTAACAAATAATTAAATGATATAAGTTGTAGTTGACAATAATTTATAAACTGGGCAGAAACAATTCGTTCATCCTCCTTTTGAAATTTGCCAAGTTTAGATTATTGTCAAATACATCCTTATCATTTAAGTATTTGACTGTGACCAAGACTGTGTAAGTCAATATTAACAAATAATTAAATGATATAAGTTGTAGTTGACAATAATTTATAAACTGGGCAGAAACAATTCGTTCATCCTCCTATTGAAATTTGCCAAGTTTAGATTATCGTCAAATACATCCATATCATTTAAGTATTTGACTGTGACTAAGACTGTGTAAACGTTGGATTGGGGAATTAAAAGTATGGTTGGAACAGGATATACTCGTAGATACTTATACGATATGATATTTCCATACACAAATATATATATGCGTACATATATGTATGTGTGCGTAAGTGTATGTATGTGTGCGTAAGTGTATGTATGTGTGTGTACATATATGTATGTATATGTGCTCACATATATGTATATAATAATAATAATTGAATTACTTGTATAGCACCGTTTTTGTGAAAAATCACCTCAAGGGCGTACGTATACGAGTATACAAGTATTATATGCGTACGTATTTGCGTGTGTATGTATATGTGCACCTATGTGCACATCTGTGCATGCTTGCACATATTAAAAACAAAAATTATATTTTTGTGACCTTTTTTCCAATTGTCAGTATGTTAATATAATTAATATAATAAATCCGTATGTTTACACTAGACTTCATACAAATGTGCACATATGTGCATCATACATTAGACCACCATACTAGGCAGCCTCCTAGTATGGTGGTCTAATGTATCTACTCCATGTAAATGTCTCCATTAAATATCATGTATTTTATAAATAAATAAATTGAAGAAACTTAAATGCTGTATAATTCTATAAACATTGTTCCCCCAATTAATGTTACAGAAAAATAAACATGTACTTCATAAGTTATTGATTGTTTTTATTTTTTTATTGATTATTTAGTACTTGAAAGGGTTTCAGAAATTCCTTTGCTGAAACTTGTGACTGCAAATGTTTTTTGACTGAAAATATTTTTGATATTGCGCTTTTCAAAATATTCGTAACTACGTACAGCGTAACTACGTACAGCGTAACTACTCACACCGTAACTACGTATCTAGCGTACCTACTTGTCTGTTTAATATATTATATATTATTACATATACTTTTACATATATCATGATATATAGAACCGGCAAAATATTGGTGAAATGAATGTTAATGTCTAGATAGGTATATTGAGGGGGTTAAAATTAAAGTTATGTTACATGAAAAAGCCGCAAAAAATTGGCAACGAAGGGAAGGGATTAGAAAGTAAAATAAAGGTACTACTTTTGAAATAAGTGGGGGCTTCAAACTCTCGTCACATTATGTTATCAGCTGATCAAAAGCTGAAACGGGTCGAGAATCAGCGAATCATTTAAAATGGAGCCGGTCGTCGATTTGATGGTCATCAAATGTGATGAGAGTTGTAACAATATAATACAAGCTCGCCCGGTATGGCGAAAGGGTTCACAGAACGCACAGAAAACCCAAACTGATCCTCCGGAAAGTCTAGAACCAAGTAGGTATATCCTGCTATATAACTATGGACCTAAACTTAACCTAACTTAACATACCAATACATTAAAATAATTACAATTATCCAATAATTGACATCACCCTAATAATAAAGAAGTTGGAGTTTGTCATAGAATAAAGAACAAAAAAATTGATGTTGTTAAAAAAATCTGGCCAATCAGGCCATAAATTTCTGATGATAAAAAGATCATCATCTTTTCTGTTATAATATCATTTTAGTTTTCTATTTTATGTTACTGTTAAATATTTTTTTTAAATGTTCGTTTTTTTAAATTGCTATATACTCGTACTATATACTCATTATATTGTTCTAAAAATCCACGTAAAAGCCCAGATGGGATATAATCAAATAAATAAATTTCGATCTAATTTATTTGTCAAGTTTGTTATCAAGTTAATCACTCTATTTGCCTAGTATATTAAAGTCGAAGTAACAATTGAATTCTCACCGTATCAAGCAGCGTGGTAATGTTGTAGACCCTGTCGTAAAGGACAATCCAGCAGTCGCCGGCATGGTCATGGAATGACACCTCATCCAGCGCGGATGGTTCTCTCTTGGGGCACAGGCGGCGGGGGTGCAGTCGGCCAGGGGCTGAACCTCAGCACGGCCACCACGAGGGACAGGAGTCCGGGGCCCCCAACTATCTGAGGCCCTCCCGGGGCATGGGACGCCGCCTGTACTGACACCATTTTTATTTAATATTTATAGAGGAACTCGGACAAGAAATATACATCGGGGTTGGTAGAAGTTTAGAGATTGGTAGTAGATTTTATTGTCTATAGTTTGGCAGTAGGTAGATTATGGCTAATTTGGGGTTGGTAGTAGGGATATTGTTCTAATTTGTGAATAATTATAGTGCCTAATTTTTAGATTGTTGGTAAGTTATTGTGTTTAATTTGGAGGTTCGTAGTAAGTAGATAGTGCCTAATCTGGAGGTTGGTAGTAAGTTATAGTATCTAGTTTGGGGTTTGGTAGTAGGATATAGTATTTAGTTTGACGATTGGTAATAGGTAGTTAGTGCTTACTTGGATGTCGGAATGGATTGCTTTGATATTTGTATTACCTATCGCAAATTAACAGAAAAAAAGCAGATACGCCTTTAATTTAAAGGAAAAATAGAATACCAGTAGCCGTTTTAATAATTAGGAGATCTTTTGACGAATTAAAATATGTTTGATTAGGTAAGCTGGTAACCTTAATCAAGAAGGTCGGACGTTCTCAATACTAAATTTCTACAAAATAAATAAAGTTTTTCGTAAAATATTAAAAAAAAAAAAAGAACAAAACTTGGCGTAGGCGAGAATAAAAAAAATTGGGTACGCGGCCAAAGTTTTTTTTCCAAACTTTTATATGTAACACACAGAGAGCAATGACAAAGTATAAATAAATAAAAAAAAACTGACGATTTAGTAACAATAAATCGATATTAATAGGTACCTACACAAAAAAAAATCCTAGGATGTTTACAAAATTAAGAAATAATTTATTTTCAAATATTATTTATCACGAATAAGGGACTAGAATGACTCAAACATAAGATAAAATAAAAACGTTACTGCACTACATTAAAATTTAAAAATATATTTAGGAACTTGATACACAAATACTTGAAGTAGGCGCCTTACCTACCTAATGATAACGTTTGCGGAAAGAAGGCTTTCCTCGTCACAGTGCAAATCTTAAACACCTTTACAGGAAAGACGGAAGTAGGAAAATAAATGATTTAGCGTAAATTGCCGGTGCACAAAATGGCGTTATGTTCGCATTTTCAATATGGCATAAAGGCTGGTTTACATGTGACTATAATGATCAGTTGTAGGTGGAAGATTTCACGATTATTATTAAGTAATAATATCTACTAATTATCAATTGAGTATTCTAGTTGCGGCTTGGATATGGTACCGGGAGCAGAGATAGTTACAGAGGTATTATTAGAGTTTCTATGTTCAGGGGCGGTTGGTTGGCTAGTACTGGAGGGCCCTGATTGTCTGGTGCCTCACTGTCCACCGCCGGCGACTGTCGAAGAGATACTAATTAGTTTATACAGAAGACAGAAGGTTCTGGTGTCTTGAAATTCCTCCCATCCTTCCTAGGCCTCCCGACCACCTAACTATACAGTCGGACGCATCGGGCTATGGTGAAATGAAACCGTATTAGTGTCAATTGCCGGACCCAAGGGCGGCGAGCTAATGTCCAGTTTTCATATTAAAAATACTTTGATATTGCATTTTAACTTCTAAAGTCAAATGTCAGACCGTATACAAGTTTTTTTTTCAAATGGTGAAGAAAAGTGTATTTAAAATGGAAGGTCATTAAAATAAGTTATCTGAGGTAAATGCGTCAATTTAAGCTTCGTCATTCAATATAAAAAGTTTAATGTTTGTTTATTCATTGAATTTATCTTTTAGAAGTTCAGATTGACGCAATTGCCTCCATTACGCATTTATCAAGAATGACCTTTAATGCTTTGGACGTACTACTTTAAAGGAAGGTAGGCACCCACCAATTCGAATAATATTAAAAATTGTGTTTGACTTTGTGATCACAGGATAATTTTTTTTATTAATATGTTGGTATCAGTTGGATGTGACCACTTTTTTGAAAAATTAAACTAACTAACTAACCATCACTCCGTTTCGCCGCAGGGGAAAGCAGAGAGGGCGGACCGCCAAACAACTCGATCTTGGCATAAACTTCTTACTTCATTCACATTCATACATCGTCTCATACATTCTCTTCTGTTATTCCTACTTCGGACATGGCCCGACTCAAATATTTGATTAACTCGATCGTGCCATGTCTTCCTCGGACGTCCCCGGCTTCTTCTTCCATTCACATTACACTCCTTTCTTTGTTCATTTGCTCTACGTGCCCAAACCATCTAAGCGTCCCTTTCTTAACCTTGCACATTACGCATACATCAGCCTTGCATTCTTTACGAATCTCAACATTCTTCACACGATCATAAACGGTTTTACCATACATTCGTCTCAGAGATCTCATTTCTACAGCATTCAGTCTACTTTCATAGTTCCTCTGCCAGTTCCATATCTCACTGCCATACATCAGGGTTGGTATCAACACTCCATTGTGGATTGCTAGTTTCGCTTCTTTGGCCAACTTTTTGTTTGCGCCAACTGCGTTCAGTCCTCCGTTAATGGAGTTTCCTGCATTCACCCTACTTTCAATATCCCTATAAAATCTTTTATCTTTTTGGGGGGTTTTCGATAGCGATTACATTTTCATAATAAAACTTTTTCATATTTTTTTTGTATTTTACCACTTTTGATTCGAAGGTAAACTTATCAAAAGATGTTGCATATTATTTTGTTTATTACGCGCCGATGGAATACGGTTTTCTATTGACAGATAATACAATCCGATTGGCATTCTCCGTAAGATATATTTTAGCGATGGACACGTCATATGGGTACATTCACATATCTTTTCATATACTTCCAGACAGAGAAGGCTAACTTCACTGAAGGTGTCTTTTATGATACAAGTTTTGAATAATTACTTACTTTGAATGCAATTCTATCCACGATATTATAACATGTAGCAGGTATTATAACTTGGCACAGGTCGATGAGTTTGTGTATTTGGGAAGTATGTTTATGAGAGATGGAAAGACTGATAGGGATATTGAAAGAAGTGCAGGAAACTCCATTAACAGAGGACTGAACGCGGTTGGCGCAAACAAAAAGTTATCCAAAGAAGCGAAGCTAGCAGTCCAATGGAGTGCTGATACCAACCCTGATGTATGGCAGTGGGGCATGGAACTGGCAGAGGAAGGACGAAAGAAGACTGAATGCTGTAGAAATGAGATCTCTGAGACGAATGTGTGGTAAAACTTTAAACTTTACTTGTAATTCAAGTTTTTATGTAATCAACTCAACTCACTTAGTTGAAGTGAACCGATTGTGGAAAATCAAAGAAAATATTTGAGGAAAGTTGCTGATAGTTGTTCCTTTCAACAGGTTTTAGTATTATTTTTGCTGTCACTGATACCATGGCCAGGCCTGACAGTTTTCAAGATATCTTGCTCTCGTGACAATGCTAAAATAGTTCAGAGCAAATGGGTGCCTGTCCTGGAGAAACATCAAGTGAAGCTGCCACTAGAATGCCCCTTCTACCCGCTGCGTGACATCTTCGGCCCCTAGCATGCCGCCAAGTTCCAACACTGCTCCTCCCAATGGACGTGTGGCTTTTGTGGAAAATCTTTTAATGAAGAT